>CATIYI010000012.1:0-25000 GCA_949748255.1 Eustalomyia histrio
AAAAAACTTGATTTAGTGTTATCAAAAAGTACATCATTTTCTGTAGAGTATGTTTCTCTCTCACGAACTTTTTAGTACTCTCTTAGAACACGAACATAGTTTGCCGGCAACAAAGGTGAGTTTTGGTCGGCAACTTTAAGTAGTTTTTAGCGGCGCTGCCATCTAAGCAATTTTAACTATATTTTTGCCGTTTTTTGGGATGCTAGAGATTTTTCAGATTATTTCATAAAAAAATGTTTTTTTATTTTATTCTGTATTTTTTCAGATTTTTCATATGAAAATATAATATTTCTTCAATATACTATTTATTTTTACTAAAATTAGACATGTCTTATATAAAAAAAATACAACAAATATTTGCAATTGTGTTAAAAAATAGTCACGAATTCAAACATAACATTGTGACATGAAAAGTATTAAAGTGTGTACACACACATTGACCAACTATGTCTATTCATATCCATTTTTTCCCATTTCTGTGGTAAAAATATATAATAAAGAGAATAAATATGCTATTAATTGTTGCAACATATAACTAAAAACCTATAAAAAATGCAATAAATTTAAAAAAATTTGTTTTCAAGAAAAAACTAGTAAACAGTTAAGAATCCCAAAAACTGGAATAAAAAATTACATTGTTTATGTGGCAGCACTGCATACACCAAATTTAATGTTTTTCAACACTTTAGCAACTTTGAAAATGTTGCCCTCTCATTTAAAAATGTTGCCGTTGAACTCTGCACCATGTTGAATTTCTGGTAGAGCGGGAAAAATACTCTTTAGAAAATTATATACTTTTTGGTTTTATGTCAACCATGAAAGAAGCAAGACCACGCTAATCTGTTTCATAATTTGAGTACACCGATAAAATTTGAAAATAACCACAAACATTTTTATGTAGGCAAACATATTTGGTTTTTATTGTTTTTTTTTTTTTAATTTATTAATATTTCGTTACGTTATTCATTCAATCATTCATTCATATATTAAAAAAGGCATTCATTCATTCATAATGCATATTTCAAAAATTCATTCATATTTAAAAACAATTTTTTTCCATATTAAAAAAATAATCATTCAGAATTATTCATAATTTATATTCAAAAAAAGATTCATTCATATTTAAAAAAAAAAAATATTTATAATTCATATTTATAAAAATCATTCATATTAAAAACAAAATTCATTCATTCATCAAATCATGTATTCATTCCTTCGTTCAATCATTCGAATAGTCAAACAATATAACTATATAAACAAGTTTAACACAAGAAATTTTTTTTCAGTGCAATAGCACCAATACACTTTAGTTTTTAGTGAAATATCACCAATACATTCTCATTTAAGATTTTTCTCTGTTTCGTCACCGCTGATCTAAACTCAAAGATTTTCACGTAAATATTACTCTTTGTATTATAACTCTAACTTTTTTTATATGAGATGATCTAAAAGCTTACGAAAAAATTAAGAATAATGGGTTACGCGCATGCATATTAACCCTCCGATGAGTGAGAAGGTCCCTAGGGACCTTTTTGCCTTTTCAAACTGAAATTACTCCTACTTCGGCCACTACAACCCCCCCCCCCCCCCCCCCCACTCCAAAAGTTACTCTGCATTCCAAGAGTATTTTGTTGCGCATTTTTTGGAAAGAAAATCAAGCCGATAGGATCATTACTTTAGGAGTTATTGAGGTTTTAGTGAGAATAGTACGCGGACGTGTGAATAGGTCCGTATGGACCTTGTACTGAATTTCACTAATAAATGCATGTTTTTGGGCATCATTATAATTTTTTTATTGTTTCAACACATAATTTACTTGTTCTGAACACAAAGACCTAAACTCAAAGACATTAGGGATGATGATAAAAACAAAAAATTCTAAGAAAAATTCGAAGACATGAACTTTATTGCTTTCAAGGAAAGGCACAATAATCTAATTTTATACTACTAGCAATAAACCAGTTCTTAGAATTTTTTGTTTTTATCATCATCCCTAATGTCTTTGAGTTCAGGTCTTTGTGTTCAGAACAAGTAAATTATGTGTTGAAACAATAAAAAAATTATAATGATGATGAAGTAATCCCTAAATGTCTTTGAGTTCAGGTAGACGTACGAAAGAGTATAAAAGAAGTTGTAGTTTCGTAAACCAAATCAGTCAAAGTTTAGACAGCGAAGAGTAAAATCGTGTGTGATAGAAACAAAAATATAAATATGGCAGATGCAAGTAATTTGGACGTTGCTCAAATGGTTGTACGCCATAGTACACGTTACCAGCAAATGACTGCGGATGAAAGGCGTGTAGCTGACAGTAGATTTGCTGATTTTATGGATGAAGAAATTGATATTGCTGCAATTGATAATTATGAAGTTGAGGATGATGAAGATCGCACATACCAACCTGTCGAAAAGTCAGATGCCGAAACTGAAGGATACGTCGAGCTAAATGAAGATACTGATGACGACGATGATGAAAAGGAAGAAAATGATGGACAGGAAACGAATTGAAGTTACTATATTGGTAAAGATGGCACCCAATGGAGTAAAAAAGCACCACCAACATCACGCACTCGTAATCATAACGTGGTCGACTTCACAAGAAAGAAACCAGGACCAACAGGAAATATACAAGACCCCTATACAATAATGCGTTCAATCATGACACAGGAAATAATACACTTAGTGCTACGTGAAACAAATCGTAAAGGCAGGGAGGTTACAGCTGCATGGAATTTGGCGAATCCCACGAAGAAAAAGGAGTGGAATCCAGTGAGAGCGAAAGAGTTTGACGCCTTTGTAGCTATTCTTTTGTATGCTGGACTCACAAGATCAAACCATGAACCAGCTGTGGAGTTATGGGGCGCTACGCGTTGCCAATATACAAAGCTGCGTTGTCGTACGATCGCTTCATGTGTATAAAGCAATTTATTCGATTCGACAATGGAAATACTCGACAACAGCGACTCATCAACAGCAAAACTGCGGCTATTGACGATATTTGGCAGATGTTGCAACATAACTTGGCAGCAGCTTACACTCCTCATGAAGCACTAACAGTTGATGAGCAGTTGTTCCCTTACAGAGGCCGCACCCGCTTCACGCAATATATTCCGTCAAAGCCAGCTAAGTATGGTTTGAAAGTATGGTGGTTATGCGACTCACTGAGTTATTATCCTGTGAAGGGAATGATATATTCTGGAAAACTGCCAAACCAACAACGGGAGATAAACCAAGGGCAGAACGTAGTGCTGGATCTTGTGGAAAAATATTTAGATTTCTTTACCACTCTTGACTTGGCGCGTATTTTGATGAGGAGGAAGACCGCATATATTGGTACAGTGCGCTACAACAAAACATTCATTACACAGGAGTTCAAGAAGAACCCGAAGCGCACCATCAATAGTACATTATTTAGGTTCAACGAAGGGGATATAGCGTTATGCTCATACGTGCCGAAAAAAAATAAAGTGGTGAACGTGCTCTCCACAATGCACTACACCTGCCGCGTTGACGAGCAAACCGAGAAGCGGAAGCCCTATGCCATATTAGATTACAACGCCAACAAATGCGGCGTTGATACCATGGATCAAATGCTAGGCACTTACAGCTGCAAAAGAGCAACACAACGATGGCCGTTGGCCATGTTTTATAATGTGCTGGACGTCGCTGCATTGGCTGCTTTTACGATTTACAACGAAATGAAGCCTATAAAAAGGAGTGACAGACGGCGGTCATTCTTGTTACTGCTAACGAAACAATTGGCCACACCAAATATCGAAGAACGTGCCCTGAACAACCATATAACCTCATATCCAAGCATACGCAATGCGATGGAAACATTCGATGTCAGGGTAAGAAAAACATCTTCAAATTCAAGAATAGAATATATACTTATTTGTTTTTTATTTTTCTTTTCATTTCAGGTATTACCAAGACCGATGGAAGGCAATGCACCGTCGTTTGCGGCTAGGTCAAGTAGACCATCATGTCGGCTTTGCCGTTCTGAGTACGGGCGGCAGCGGAAAACGCGGGCATACTACTTCGGCTGCGGCAACGCTGTTTGCGGAAAACATAGCACACTTTTACATCGCTGTAACACTTGCGCACAGGGCGGGGGACAAGAAGTACACGCTCAACAACAATAATTTTTAAACTTTTTTATAATAGTCCTAAAAAAATTCAGGCAAAAAAAAAATTGAAAAAATTAATTTTGTATGTAGAATTTAGTTATAAACAATAAAATCAAAAAAAAAATTTTATATGAAAAAAACATGATTTACAAAAAAGGTCCGTAGGGACCTTTTCACACGGCCGTGAAGTTCAGAACTGTCACTCATCGGAGGGTTAATAGTTGGTTACTCGTAACCAATTATTATTTCATTTTCCGTTAGAAATTGAGTAACACAAATTCGAGTGGGGAATTGCATTCGTGTCTCCTTAAGGAGGGATATAACGGGTTAAAATTTGCCAGAAACATGTTTTTCCTGTCATTCTTCTATAAGCCTCTGAGTACAAAAATTGTTGTGGGACATTATAACCTTTATACGCCTGCTTAATTGTATTTTTGTCCTTTTTAACGAAAGGCACAAAAAGACCCATACTTTGAAGAGTCCCACAAAAATATTTGTCATAAAATTCATAGAATACAAATGCAAATTAATACAATTTATAATACAAATTACAGTCATCATACAACTTGCTTTGTTTAAGAAGGCATCATCCAAAGGGCTCCCTTCAGGAGTTGATGAAAACCTTTTCTATTTTTTCAATATTCTCCTCAAACTTTTGGTATAAAGTATCGATATAAGCTTTTGCCTTATTTTTAGCTGGAGCTGTTGGCGTTGGTGGATCCTGGAAACTATCTCCACTGAAAATAGAATTGACTAAGACTGATTCCAAATCTTGATCTTCAACGTTATCATGAGTGCTAAAAAATTTAAATGTGCATTTTGAAATAACTACAAAATGTTAAAAAATAAAAAAAAAATTACTCCTCCAAATAGCACATTCCACTACCGTTCCCGCAATCGTTTACTTTTAATTCATTTTGATGAATATTTCTAAAACTTCTTTCCAAGCCCTCTCTTTCACATTTCGGGTATATTAGGAACCATCCTTTACATTTTCTGTAAAAATATTTTCCGTGTCCGTGACACTTCAAAAGTTTGTTAAGTACAATACAGTTATACACATTTGATTATATGCATTCGCATATTTGCTCAAGCCAGCATTAGCATATTATAGTTATGTATTTGAAAGATAAAAGCATATCTGAAAAAATTATGAAAACCGATTCGTAGAAACAATTGAACATTTCTAAAATTTGTATACTTTATATTTTAACACACAATTTAAAAAAATTTTATTTTTTATATGATTTAATATTGACGATTGTAAAGAATTTTTTAATATGTCAAATCATTTCCGGTCCCGGTTCCGTGAGCCCACTGACTCGACCCTGTTTATATGGATTTTTGCTTCTTTTACAATCTACCCACAGAGGCACACTTTGCTTTTGATTAAAAAGTATAGTTAGTTGAAAACAAACAAACAACAAAAATATATAAAAAATAAAAAGATGAACTTGTTTGTTTCTTAATAACACGGTAAGCGTAAAGAGATGATAACCAGGTTTAAGTAAACTTTATCATTTTTATTCTTTGTTCCAAAATGAATACAGACGTACATATATAGGAATATGTAACCAGCATTGGCTACCAGTCAAAATATACTAACATACATTTCATGGTATGGATATGAGCTTGGAAATGATGGTTGTCGTTGTTCAGTCATTCATGTATCCTTAAACCGGATAATGCCCTTCGAGTGGCAAGGGTGTAAACAACATTAATGTGCTTGTAACTGTGTCTGTGTTTTTACTATTTGGAACATTTTCCTTCTAATGTAAGTACCTCCATACATACGTTTAAGTCTTTTGATATAACACTGCAATAGCAGACACTACCAACCTCTTTGCCTGTCCTTTGGCTAATGCGAAAACTGGTTAATGTTGTTGTTTGTTTTTGCTGATAAGGAGTGGATTTAAAAAACCGACATACATAAAGTTAAAAAACAATTCTAGAGTTTAATTTAAAATTTTAAACATCACTAACCATTAACAAATTTATTCACTCTTCACCACTACCTCCCATTAAAGTTTTTAATATTGCTTCTGTCCCTTTTTTGGAACAATCTACTTGTATTTAAAATATGTTATGTCCTTGGATACCTTTTTTATCTTTATATTTCGAGAGCCTAACATCTCGCCGCAGGTCTGAGCTTTAATCCTAAAGTGTACTTCCACATTCTTGGCATCATTATTATGTTGCTGATCTTTTCCTAGTAACTGTAAGTTGGCCAGTACAGATTTTACGTCGTGTACTACGCAGCTTTTATGATATAGTTTTTGCCTCAGAGGTTTTTGTTGCATTCCTATCAGGAACTTTTTGAACTTTTGGCCTTAACTCGGATCGAAATCGGATTATTGGGCTGATCGGAAAGGTAACGTGATGAAAAAAATTATTGAATGTTCATAAATAAAGATATTGGTTTGGGGTCTTTTTAATCTCACTCCTTAATCTCAAATTTTTGTATGTTTTCAGTATTCCTAGTTAATTTTTTCTACAAATTCTAAAGCTGTTGCTCTAACATTATGATTAAAAACTAAAAAGTGCTTTATATGGCAGAATTTAACTTTTTTTACCTTACATTTTACTGTGCACGAGCGATAGAATTTTGTGCAACCTAGCGTTGTTAAAAGATTAATTGTCTAACTCTTGTAGAACTGACCTCAATTTTCGCAAATAACTTTTTTTATGCACATTCAATATATTTTTTTCATCACATTACCTTGCAAAAATCTTGCAGATGTTAAATTAGTTTTTTATCTTTTTCAACAAACCCTATTTTGGTCTTATAGAAAAATAGCAAAACAGCATAAAGTACACCGTGATACAGTTTCCAAGTAGGGATGCTTCTGAAACTTTTTATATCGATAGAAACATCTGAACTTTTTCTAAATTAAAAATCCCGGGATCTGAAATTCAAAAATCTCGAATCCGGGACTTTGTAAAAATCAGTTTCTTTCGACATCCTTGCTCTCATTCTTGAAACAGCACAACGACTCCACATACTTTTGGGCAGATTTGGCATCATATGATAGCACTATAGTAAAACTCCTGTCTTGTGGTATTCAACTAATAATGTACTTTTTGTACCCAGGGAGGCACACCCTCCAAACCAGAGCTCAGGCATGTGGAGAGATATTGGGCTCTAGTGAAACGAAATATGTAGGCCACAAAAAACACAACAAATTTTAAACGCAAGTAAACTGCCTATTCCAAAATAGTAACAGAAGCAACGATAACATCTTTAATGTATTCCAAAAATGGTGGATAAATCCGAGATATCCAACAAACGTAATAAATTTACACAAAATTGCAATTAGTTATAATTTATTTGTAAAATTTTATATTATTTTACTTTATGTTTGTCGGTCAATCTCATTAAATTTTTCAGATGCCCCAGAGCTTTTGCAACATATTCATGGAATGTTGTTCTCTATCAGATAGGCCAAAGCATTTTGAAATGTCGATTATATCAAACCTTTTTCTGCTATTATTTATTTATTTTTATTTATATTAATGATATAATTACAAATTATATCCTAATACTCTAACCAAGCCCTAGCAACAAAGGCCATCGGCTCGTTGTAGCGAAAACAGACCAGAGCCTCTGGTGGAAATTGACTGTACCAATAATGCATTTGTTCTTCAGTCACTGTTACAACGTTACTTTAACTGTTACAATTACTTTCCACAGGATAGTCATACTCTCACATACACATATTTGTGTTTATGTAGGGAAAAGTTGAAATGTTTGTTTTGTTGCACCTTAACATAACTTGGCTCATTTATCTTATGGTACAATGACACAGTCTAAAAGGAGGATTATCATTGTTCATGATGTTCTTGTTGTAATTCAATTTTGTAACTATTGCTTTTTATTTTGGCTAGTGCATGTATAATAGAGTGGGCCAAAGTTAAAAAGTCTTCGATTCTAAAGTTGTAGCACAAACAAAATGTTGTAGAAATATACAATTTTTAAAATCTTCCATCTCCGGAAAGCGGAACACGTTTCTAAAATTTGAAAAATTACTTAAACTCTTACCAGTAAATAATATCGTGCCATAGATAGTTTTTGGTTGATTTTATAGCAACGTCGCACTGTGGGGTTTTTGATACGAAAAATGCGAATTAATTGCAAAATTAAATTTAGTAGAACCGAATAAATTTTTGTAGTTGGTAAAAGTACACAACATTACACATCACTAGTGCAAAAATTTTGTTTTTGACAACTATCGTTATGTCACTATACAATTTTAAAGTTTGAGTTATTTGGCGTTTTCCTCGTGTGCACTATAAATTTCAACTTTTGGTGTCTTAAAAATTAGTTTTGAGTGTTTTCTAAAATTGATAATTAAAATAATTTTAATGGAACCTTCAACCTCAGGTAAGTAAGATTAATTTATGTTTTTTGTTTTTATGTGTAATTTGTGTTATTATATTTTATTAATTTTCACGCGTAAGCCTATATTAGTGGATTTCGGGAAATATGTCGATAAATAGTTGTGAATAAAGCCAAATTAAGAAAAAAACATTTTTTTTCTAAAATTATAAACGCTTTTGAAAATAGTTATGAAAAATTTGTCTGCACTTTTTTGCACATTTTAAAATAAAATTTTAATATATTGTTGCACCTACATATAAAAAATCAACTTTTTATAAAAAGCATTACAAACATTAGTGTTATTATTGCTTTTGTTTTCATGAGTGCCTTACGATTTGTGAAACTTCAGCAAAAATAAGTTTACAGGCTCTTTTGGACCATACCTTAGAGCGCATTATATCAGTCAAAAACAGTCTAATTGATGCATTAAAGGATGGTGAGTTAAACAGTTTCTGTCTATACACGAAATGGGGCCTTGATGGTAGTTCTGGTCACACACCTTATAAGCAAGCATTCCACGATCCGAATGATACTGAATCATCGGTTCTAATTACATCAATCGTGCCAATAAAATTAATGTGCAACATCATAATAATATGACAAAATCCTCGTCCAGCATCTCCTAGATATTGTAGGCCATTGAAAGTGGAATTTATAAAAGAAACCACGATTGTTGCTTAGAACGAAAAAGATATAGTGGATCAGGAAATAAAAAATCTTAAAGAGTCTGTCATTTCTTATCATAAGTTGGTCCTATCCATGATAAATGGAAAAATATGTAATGCACTGACAGAAACTACTAGTACACAAAAATGCTTTTTGTGTGGTTTTTCTTCCAAAGAATTTAATAATATTGACAAAATGATTTCTTTGCAAGTAAAAACAGAACATTTGGAGTTCGGTTTGTCGATTCTGCATGGATGGATCAGATTTTTTGATTGCCTGCTTCATTTGGCATATAAGCTTCCAATAAAAAAATGACAAGCTAGATCGGACATCGAAAAACAAGTTGTTGCAAAAAATAAAGCACGTATTCCAGAGGAGTTCAAAAATAAAAGTGGTCTTATTATTGATCATGAGAAACCTGGCTTTGGAAATTCGAATGACGGAGATTTTAGCGTAAATTACAAATTTGGATGCAAAATTGATAAGACAACTGCATTCAATTATGGTTACCGTTTCTAGTGGTTTTCAAATAAATATAAATGCCTTTCGAGATTTAGCTCTTGATACCGCAAGGAATTTTGTACAACTGTATCCCTGTTATAATATGTCCCCAACTATCCATAAATTTTTAATCCATGGATCAGAAATAATTAACCACGTTTTACTACTAATTGGACAGTTGACGGAAGAAGCGCAAGAAGCTCGAAACAAAGTTTTCAAAAATTTGGGGGAGCATTTTTCGCGAAAATCTTGTAGAGAAAAATCAAATGAAGATATATTTAAAAGACTATTAGTTACTTTAGATCGAGTAATATCAAATATGAGAAAATTTAATGAGAAAAAAAACCCATAATTTGTCTATCGAGGCAATTCAATTGTTAATCTTTGAATTAAATCTCGATGGTAAAGAAGATGCCAATAATTATGATAATGATACCTATACTAATTATAGTGATAATGATGATGATAATAATTGACGATAATGATGATAAAGAATCGGATAAGGAATAGAAATGTGTGAATAAATATTATTCTTTTTATTTTTTTTGGAAATATTGCAAGTTTTAGCAATATTAAAGATATGTTTTAAAAAATAAAGCAATGGAAAATAAATAAAATTTGTATTAAATAATATTAAAAAATTGATTAGTTTTACTTCTTAAAGTGAATTTGACTGAAAAAAGTTAAAATCAGAAACAGGGAAAGTTACCTCAAATTAATTCCCACTTTTGGTATCAAAAACCCCACTGTGCGTCGGCAAGGTATAAAGAAGTTTTTTTATCAAACAAATTCCAGATATTTTAAAAAAGTGGTCATAGAGGTATGCGTCGCCTATAAAAAAAATAAAAATAGCAACCTTATCCGTAGTATAGAAATCTGATGTACCCAATAAGCATTAAAAAGTTAAAAATTCAATTACTTTAAATATTGCTTGTATTCTGCTTTATTTTAAGGGGTTTTTACAGCCAAATCAAGTTTTTACAAATAAAAATAATTTGTTTCATGTTTTTCGTTTATTGTCATTATATTCAAATAAAATTAAAACATAAACAATTTTCCTTTAAAGATTTTTATAAAATCTGAATTTCTTCCTTGGATTTTAACGAAAAGGTAAGCCACATATATTTGGAGCTTAACTCTGTCCTTATAAAGGGTGGTTAAATTTTAAGGGCCGATGTTGATTTTGAATAAAACGCAAATTATTTAGGAAATTATTGTAATTTCTTTTTATTATGATAATATGGTATGGTTCAATTATGGAACAAAATATCGGCCAAATTGCCGCCGCGACCTCGGCGGCACACCTCCATCCGATGGTCCAAATTTTCGATGACGCTGAGGCATAATTGAGGTTCTATGCCGTTAATGTGCCGAATAACTCATCCTTTAGCTCTTGAATTGTTGCCGAATTGTTACCGACGTACACATTTTCTTTCTAATAACCCCAAAGAAAGAAGTCCAACGGTGTCAAATCACATGATCTTGGCAGCCAATTAACATCGCCACCACGTGAGATAACACGGCCATTGAATTTGTCGCGTAAAAGAGCCATTGTTTCGTTAGCTGTGTGGCAAGTGGCACCGTCCTGTTGAAACCACATATCGTGCACATCCATATCTTCCAATTTGGGCCATAAAAAGTTCGTTATCATCTCACGATAGCGAACACCATTCACAGTAACTGCATGACCGGCCTCATTTTGGAAAAAATACTACCCGATGATGCCGCCAGCCCATAAAGCGCACCAAACAGTCACTCTTTGTTGGGTGCATTGGCTTTTCGGCAATCACTCTTGGATTATCATTCTCCCAAATCCGGCAATTCTGCTTATTGATGAATCCACTGAGGTGAAATTGTGCCTCATCACTGCATATAATTTTCTTCCAAAATTGATCATCCACTGCTGCCATTTCTTGCCACCATTCTGACCATTGACGACGTTTGGAATGGTCAAGAGGCTTTAGTTCTTGAGTGAATCGCACCTTGTAAGCGTGTAAATGCAAGTCTTTATGCATAATGTTCATCAACGAAGAGCGTGAGTGGTGCAATTGTTGGGCACGACGACGAGTTGAGGTGGCCGGCTCTTCAGCCACACTTTCGCGAACAATAGCAATATTTTCTGTAGAACGTTCTGTACGAGCATGCACTGGTGTTTTCATATCTCCTACAGACCCGGTTTCTCAAATTTTTGCACGATTTTTCCGATTGTACGCAAATTTGGACGATTAAATTGACCGATAAAATCACGAAGTGCACGATATGCATTTGATTTGAACGCCCATTTTCATAATAAGCCTGAATAACTTGAACGCGTTGCTCGATTGTGTATCTTTCCATGATTCAAATTGAGTTAGTCTAAAATTGAGAAATGTCAAAATAAATGCAGAAAAAAACTTGACGTTTAGGTGTGGTTCACATTCAACATCGGTCCTTAAAATTTAACTACCGTTTATTATCCTTTTTTTATCTCAGGAAGATTTTAAATAAAAAAGGATTAGAGAAAAAACATCGAGAGTCAAAATATCAAGATCAAACACACAAAACTTAAATTATAATAATGTAACATATGTATATGTCGTATAGTACTGTTTAATTTGATACTTTGAACAAAATATAAATTTTGAATTGAAGCAAGCTACGAATAATATATGAAAAAAAGGAAGAAAAAAATTAGATTTGCTAGAAGGGGATTGAGAATTTGAAATCGAAATAAAAAGGAATACATTTTGTAAAAATAATAAAATATATTAAAAGAATAATGGAGAATCATATCTCAAATAAAAAGCTAAACGCGACATCAGAAGTGGGATGCAATCAACGTTCATCAGAGGCCAACGAAGTGAATGATGGAAATTGGTCGTTGTTGCTTGAGCAGCAGAATCGGAACTTTTTGGCGCTTGTGCAGGCCATTAAAGAACCTGAAAGCAGCAACTTACAGCTACCAGAATTCAATCCTGATTTAGAAAACGCTGATCCAAGTGCATGGATCTCAATGGCTGACATGTGCATTTCATGCAAACCGCTACAAAGCGCACCATTGATGATTGTTCTGAGCCGTGCACTCAAAGGACAGGCTTCTACTTTTTTAGCGCAAGTTGCATATCCTGAAGTGACGTGGATTGATTTTAAAAGTATTTTCATAACAAGATATGACTGTCCTGAAACTGCAGCCTCATTTTTAATAAATTTGAATAATGGTTGTCTAAATCCACAAATTTAGACAAACAATTATTTAATTATAAAATTTGTATATTTCTTTAAGTACCAAAATGGTACACTTATATTTGTATAAAATTAAATTATCCATATTGAATCATATCTAAATTAATGAACTAACATTGCTAAACTATTTTCTATTGTGAATTATATCGAAAAAAGAAAAAAAAACATAGAACTTTATCTAAACTTTTTTTGCGCCAAAACATTAAGTCAAAATGAAGTTACTTTGTACCTAAATTTATTATAATCGAACACTTGCATTGTAACCACCAACGAACACGGTGAGCTTAATAAATACTTTTATAATTCACTACAAACCGCTAATACTTCCTTTTCATTTCTATCTCTCTCTCTACTTCTCATCCCAACTTCTAACTCCTTTTATAATTGTCTCTGGCTAAGAGAAATTATAAAAAACATTAGAATAAAAAGGGTTAATGGTGTCATCACTATTTAGGTACCCGCTGCTCTATACAGTCCACCTTTGCTCCACGTCATCTCCATCGCCTAAATAGCAGCATAACCCCAGTAAATCCCTTTTACATGGCCCTTCGAACTTCGAACTCCTTTCGAGCATCATTCACTCGCTTCGTCGGGAGGCGGGGGCTCCCTTACAGGATTGTCTCCGATAATGGCCGTAATTTTCTTGGAGCCAGCAGAGAATTGGTTCGCGAATTCGCAAAATTCATAAAGACTGCATCGGCAGACATTGCTCAGATTTATATTACTCATGGGTTCGAATGGAGTTTTATACCACCTCACGCACCCCACATGGGTGGGCTATGGGAGGCTGCCGTCAAACGTTTTAAATTTCACTTAAAACGCGTTGCCGGCTCTCATAGGTTCAATTTCGAAGAGTTCTGCACAATTCTCGCTAGAATTGAAGGGATCCTGAACTCACGTCCCATTTCCGCAGTGTCAGAAGATCCCTCTGATATAACGGCCTTAACTCCAGGCCACTTTCTCACAGGTAAACCCATAACTGCTTTCCCAGAGCCAGAATCCGAAAGAATATCGGTTGTAAACAGGTGGCAGAAACTGACAGCTCTCCACCACCAATTCGCAGTAAGGTGGAAGGAGGACTATTTAAAGTCTCTCCACAAAAGATACAAATGGAAGAACTCGGCACCGAATATGAAACCCGGCGATCTCGTTGTCGTAATCGACGATTTATTGCCCCCTAACGAATGGCGGTTAGGCAGAGTGGAGACCACTCATGTCGGTTCTGATAACCACGTTAGAGTCGCAGACATTCGCACGGCTACCGGTACCATAACACGACCAATAGTAAAGCTTTGCTACTTGCCTCTTCTGAATGAAAGTTATTCACCTCTCAATTAATATCTGAAAGTATCTCACTTTTTATCACCAACTAACATTTCCACTTATTTATATCCTAAACCATTACTAACGCATCGTTTTCTCTTCTTTCTCTTTTTTTGTGGTTCTCTTTTGATTTTTTATCTCTTTAAACCTCAGACTCGTCGTGATCGTAACCCCGATATACACCAGTGTATGGTGTGCAAACGATTTCACTCCATCAGGTTCTGCCAGCAGTTTTTGAGGATGAATACAACGGAACGAAACCGAGTAGTTCGCAGGTATGGTTACTGTGAAAACTGTCTAGCACGAAGCCATGATTTAAGAGCTTGCCAATCGCTCGACCTATGCCGAAGATGTGACAGTTATCATCACACCCTCTTGCACCCGAGTCGTGCTCGAACTGATTTAAGAGGTAGACTCAACAGCCAGCGCTATCATCAAAGGCTAAGGAGCAACAATCATCAAAGACAACGATCCAGCAGCAGCAGAAGCATCAACAATACCAACAACAGCAGCAGGAGCATCAACAGTACCAACAACAGCAATCAACGTCCTACCAACAACAACAATAATGGAAATCTAGTTACTCCTGATCAGCAAATAATATCGGAAGCAATCCGATCACTTGCCCAAGTGCTCTGTGCACAACCACCTAGAAGGCCAACTTAAATTGAGGCGGCGGCATGTCTAAATCCACAAATTTAGACAAACAATTATTTAATTATAAAATTTGTATATTTCTTTAAGTACCAAAATGGTACACTTATATTTGTATAAAATTAAATTATCCATATTGAATCATATCTAAATTAATGAACTAACATTGCTAAACTATTTTCTATTGTGAATTATATCGAAAAAAGAAAAAAAAACATAGAACTTTATCTAAACTTTTTTTGCGCCAAAACATAAAGTCAAAATGAAGTTACTTTGTACCTAAATTTATTATAATCGAACACTTGCATTGTAACCACCAACGAACACGGTGAGCTTAATAAATACTTTTATAATTCACTACATACCGCTAATACTTCCTTTTCATTTCTATCTCTCTCTCTACTTCTCATCCCAACTTCTAACTCCTTTTATAATTGTCTCTGGCTAAGAGAAATTATAAAAAACATTAGAATAAAAAGGGTTAATGGTGTCATCACTATTTAGGTACCCGCTGCTCTATACAGTCCACCTTTGCTCCACGTCATCTCCATCGCCTAAATAGCAGCATAACCCCAGTAAACCCCTTTTACAATGGTCGATCAGCAGAAGGTGAGTGCCTTGCTGCGTATGTTGCTACAAAGATGACGTCATTAATGTCCCGATGGAAAAATCTCTCTATTGAGCAGATAGCGGTGTCTACTCTTTTGGGTCATATTTCTGAATTTGAGCCCCGAGTTCATCGTTTGGCATTTACTTCCGAAATTGACACAAGAAATCGCTTGCAGCAAGAATTAAAAGCAATGTCATTTTTAAAAAGAAAAACTACGACACCAAGTGACATAAGTGGACCAGATTTCAAGAAATTCAAGACCTCAACATTTTCAAATATCAAGTGTCATCAATGTGGTAGTCAAGGGCATAAAGCGATGCAGTGCAGAATAAGAAGAAACAATTCAACAACGGATGGAAAACGGAACCAAGAATATTCAAGAGCTGTTGTGAAGTCTAATGTAACCTGCTTCAACTGCCAAGAGCTAGGTCATTATGCATCAAGTTGCCCGAAATCACTCAACAAGAATAGTAAAATTAATGGCACTGAGCGGCGAGTGGATTTTTGCGCTGTAAACACACCTGCTGGGATTTTGGTTCATTCTGGTGAGAAGTTTGATTTTGTTTTTGACTCAGGAGCAGAATGCTTTCTTATTAAAGAAAATGTAGCTAGTAGTTTTAGTGGTAAGCGTTATTTTAAAATTGTTATTATGACTGGTATTGGACAAACACGCGTGAATAGTACTCTACCCAATTATTACCTACGACATACTATTATGATTGGACGTGAAATTTTAAGCCAAGGCCTAGCAGTTAATATGACATCAAATGAAGTTGTTAACGTTTGTAATGTTGCTTTGTAAAACGAAATAAATTTTAGTGAAATTAAAACGGACATTTCTCAAGCCCAAAGAACAAAGTTAATTGATATACTGACTGCTTTTAAAGACAATTTAATACATGGTATTCCTAAAACTCGGGCTGATACTATGCCAATGCAGATACGACTTAAAGACTCGAATAAAACTGTTTGTCGGCGACCTTATCGCTTGAGCATAGAGGAGATTAAAATTGTTCGTGACAAAGTCAGCGAGCTATTAAGTTCTAACATAATTCGACCCAGTTCATCTCCATTTGCAAGTCCAATACTCTTAGTGAAAAAGAAAGACGGCTCAGACCGGATGTGTGTTGACAGATTTCCGTTGCCTCTTATTTCAGCCCAAATTGACAGGTTACATGGAGCACGTTTTTTTACAACGCTTGATATGGCTTCAGGATTTCATTAAATCCCCGTTCACCCAGATTCTATTGAATATACAGCCTTCTTAACTCCGGAAGGGCAGTATGAGTACCTTGCTATGCCTTTCGGCCTCAAAAATGCGCCTTCGGTCTTTCAACGCGCAGTTATTACACTCACCAAAAAAAGTCTGTAATGACAACTGAAAATTTTGCTGTTATTACGGGAAATTCTGCTAATTTGAGCCCAGCGGTATTTTTTGCTAATCTTAGCAACACATGTCTGCTGACGTTTAGTACAATGAAATTAGTAGAAAAATTAGCAGCCGCCACTAAATTTTAGAAGACTTTTTGTAAAGTGTAATTTAAAATCAGCAAAAAAAATTACTAAATATTATCAATATTAGTAAAAGGCTTTGAATTTATTTTTCTTATCGAGCATACAAAATTTTGATCATATTTTTTAAAAAACGAATAAATCATTTTGTTTTAATTTGGTAATTTCTGTTTTGAAAAATATTTTGGTCAGTTTTTTTTTTTTACTTTTAAGGTTAAATTTTAATTGTTTAAAGGGCGGATTTTTAGAACTAAAAAACCTTTTTAGTGCTATTTTAAGTGGATGTCCTCTTTTTAGACATGAGTCGGTATCTTCACTTTCGATCCCTTTTTTAATATATGTAACATTTTAAGGAAATTTAAGTTTGTAGGTGTAAGTTTTAATTATAAATAACATTTCCTTCAATATCCACTTTTTTAAAATTAGTAATATTTTTTGCTAATTTTAGCAAATCGGTTTTCAAAAATTTGTAAAATGATTTCTGAAATTAGCAACAAAAATTTGTAAATATTCTGTAAAAATTCTGTAATTTGTAAAATGTAAATAGCAAAAAGATTTGCTAAATAATAATTTTTTACTAAAAATCAGTACAAAAATAGTAGAGTGCGATTGAAAACCGTTTACAAATTTTTCTACAAACTTTTTTTTCTGAGTGTAGAGCTTTAGGTGATCTCACTAATACTTTTGTCATTGTTTATATGGATGACATTCTTATCACAGCTTCAAATGTCAATGAAGCATTAACAAGGTTGAAGATTGTTCTTGAGGTGCTTACTGATAAGGGTTTTTCTTTAAATGTCAAAAAGTGCTCTTTTCTTAAACAAAAAGTGGAGTATTGAGGTTTTGAAATTAGTGATGGTGAGATAAGGCCCAACCCAAGAAAGATAGAGGCATTAACAGCGTTACCTCCACCAGAAACTGTAACTCAGTTGCGTCAATTTATTGGACTAGCTTCATATTTTCGACAGTTTGTGCCAAATTTCTCTCAAATTATGACTCCTTTGTATGCCTTGACTTCTGGCAATCGTAAAGTAGATTGAAACCTAACCATGAGGCTGTGAGGCAGCAAGTGATTTCAATATTAACTACTGAGCCAGTTTTAACGATATTTGACCCTGATTGCTCTGTAGAACTTCATTCAGATGCAAGTGCGATTGGATATGGTGCTATTCTTATGCAAAAGAGAGATTCCAACGAAAAGCTTAGTGTAATTGCATATTATAGTAAACGCACTTCAGCCGCTGAGTCCAAATATCATTCATATGAGCTGGAAACACTTGCGGTTGTAAATGCCATTAAGCATTTTAAGCATTATTTGCATGGACGAAAATTTGTTGTAGTCACTGATTACAATGCATTACAGTCATCTCGTAAAAAGCTTGATCTCTCTCCTCGTGTACACAGATGGTGGGCCTTCTTACAAGCATTTGATTTCGATATTATTTATAGAAATGGTAATCGAATGTGTCATGCTGACTTTTTCTCTAGAAATCCTTTGCCATTACATCCTAAGATTTTCCAGAAAGTGGAACAAAAGCGTGTTGATAAAACTGAATTGTCAGAAAATTGGTTAATAGCAGAGCAACAGCGAGATAGTGAAATTTCACAGTTATTGTCCAATTTAAACGAGAGAAGGCTCAGTGACGATGTTGCCAAAACCTATGAGTTTCGTTCAGGTGTTTTGTATCGTAAGATACAGCGCAATGGGAAAACTCGCTGCTTGCCGATTATACCTCGATCGCTTAGGTGGTCAGTCATCAATAACATACATGTCATTGGTGTATACTGGTTTATGAGTTATACTGGTTTGAGAACATGTCTAAATTTGTTAGAAAATTCGTTGATAATTGCATTACTTGTAAAATTTCGAAGTCACATTCTGGAAAAATTCAGGCTGAGTTACACTCAATTCCAAAAGTAGCGATTCCTTGGCATACTTTACATATCGATGCAACTGGAAAATTAAGTGGAAAAAATGATAACAGGGAATATATTTTTGTCTTGATTGATGCATTTACAAAATATGTTTTGTTACATCATGCTTTGAATATTGATACTTCTAGTAGTATAGCAGCTTTGAAGCAGTGTATTTCATTATTTGGGGCTCCTAACCGAATCATTGCTGATCAAGGACGTTGTTTTTCTAGTAGAGAGTTTAACGACTTCTGTACGTCTCACAATATCAAATTGCATTTGATTACTACAGGTAGTTCTCGCGCCAACGGACAAGTCGAACGTGTCATGAGTACCCTTAAAAATATGCTTACTGCTGTTGAAACTAGCAATCGTTCATGGCAAGATGCTATCCCTGATATCCAATTGGCTTTAAATTGTACTCAAAATCGAGTTACAAAGTCCAGTCCTCTAGAGTTGCTTGTTGGCAGAATAGCAAGACCAATAGACATTATGCTTTTAGACAATAACGAACCTACAGTTGACATTGAGGAAGTTCGTGCTGTTGCTGTTACTAACATGAATAAAAATGACATTTATGATAAAAAGCGATTTGACAGTAACAAAGCTAAAGTTAATAAATTTTCTATGGGAGACTTTGTTTTGTTGCAAAACGAGGAACGACATCAGACCAAGCTCGATCCTAAGTATAAGGGTCCATTTAAAATAATAGAGGTGTTGGACGGAGACCGTTATATTTTAAAGGCACATAATTGTAATCGCACCTATAAATATGCTCACGATCGAATTAAAAAAATGCCCGAGGGATATGTCCCTATTGATATTGAAAATAGTTCAGAGGAAATCTAAAAAAAAAAAAAAAAACTTGTAACATTTAAGCAATGCTCAATTTATGAGAACCACTAGTTGGTAGTATTGATAGAAAGTAGTATTACAAGTAACTGTAATACTAGTGGTAATCGCTGTATATGAGCGATGTTAAAGAGATTTTGAAGTAAGAAATATTACCGGATGGAGGTAATATTGAATGTGAAGTACCGGATGTAGGTACTGATATCACCGGATGGAGGTGATATTGAATGTGTAGTACTGGATGGAGGTACTAATGTCACTAAATGGTAGTGAAATTGGATATAAAGTACCGGATGGAGGTATTTTTGTGAAGATTACTGGATGGAAGTAATATTGAGTGTGTGTAGTATCGGATGGAGGTACTCCACATGATGTAAAATATGAAGTATTTGATTTTCGTTTAACTAAAGTGATGAGTCACATCGGTATCTGATTAGAGGTTTCAAGGTTGGGCATTGTTGATCGTTATTGCATATGAGTTAGTTAAAAATAAAATGGGACTTTCCTTCGGATGAAGTTATTATGTTTGTTAAAATTATAAATTAAGTTTTTTTCTTGAGACTCTGTTAACAATTCTTTTTGTTAGTAATAAAATCAGATTGATAAAGTTTCTTGATACTGTATAGAACTATGTTTACTTTCAGATAATGCGCGTGAGGACATGCGAGCTGACAGGATGGCCGTGTCGTATAATACTGTTTAATTTGATACTTTGAACAAAATATAAATTTTGAATTGAAGCAAGCTACCGAATAATATATGAAAAAAATAGAAGAAACAAATTAGATTTGCTAGAAGGGGTTTGAGAATTTGAAATCGAAATAAAAAGGAATACATTTTGTAAAAATAATAAAATATATTAAAAGAATAATGGAGAATCATATCTCAAATAAAAAGCTAAACGCGACATATATTCAAAAAAGAGTTAATAAATTGTACTAAAACCAATCATTACCGTGTTTTTATTTTATTGTTTAAACTTGAAGTTGGGGCTAGAAAACAAGTGTTATTATTATGTATGTTGTTTGAACTTGAATTAAACCGCGATTCAAGGCTTGAATTAAAGTATATTCTCGACTTGAATTCCAGAGTCCGTTTCGCTGGAATATGCTATTGAATTAAAGTGTAATTAAAGTATAAATAAAGGCTTGAAATTGAAAAACATGACTTGAATAACACTTGATTTTCGCTTTAATTCTAGCTAAAATGTTTATTGGGGTAGAATCATAGAAATAAACTTGCAAAATAGCATCAAATGCTGCTTAAATTTTTAAAAATTGCCTTGCAGATAAAATCGCTGTAATAAGCAGACTTTTTTTGCTAAGTAAATTTTGTATATTATTCGATCTATTTGTTTTAATTTTATATATTTTTAATTTTTATCAGGCTACAGGTCACAATTTAATGTTACTAACGAATAGTAAACACTAATTTTTATTAAATGAAAAAAACTGTGAGGATCAGCGCTAGAGTGAGTGCACACTTTCGACCTGTGCGATCAGGTCATCTTCAGCCTCCTTAAGAACCACCCAACCCACAAGCAACTAATGGTTTTGAACAGGATTATTTATCACACACAATACAGGATATGACTATGCGAAATTCCTTTTTTGATAGTTAGTGTATGATTACCCGTACAAACTGAGAAATTTTCCATTTATTTCGAATTACCCTTGTCAACCACCTCCGATTTTGGTTGCAAGAATTGACAGGGTTGCCAATCCAATTGTTAATGTTTCCATTTCTGGGAATGAATTGGGAATCTGGCAAACTAATATTTTTTTTATTACAATATATTTGAGTGTTGTTTTTATTATATTAGATAATAAATTACATCGTGCCCTATGTTTTTTGTATGTAATTTTTGTATATTATTCGATCTATTTGTTTTAATTATATTTTTTAATTTTTATCAGGCTACAGATCATAACTTAATATTTTGCATGATATTTTTAGTTTTCTTATATTCAACAAAATATTTTAGGTAAATTATTGCTTTCAATTAACTAAAATTAAGCCTATATACATATGTATAAATATATATATGCACAGCGCATGTTGCGGGGACGGGTTTTCTTTCCACAAGTTACTATGAAGACATTTTGTTACATTTTTTGAATATATATATATATATATATATATATGTGCACGGCGCATGTTGCGGGGACGGTTTTTCGTTCCACAAGTTACTAGAAGACATTTTGTTACTTTGGAGACTGTCCTTAAACTTTTCGTTATTCTACTGTTTACACTGAAGACATTTTACTGGATTCAGCGCATATTATAGGGACTTTTTTGGCTGTATATACAGATGTCTTCAAAGTATGTGAAATGCATATATATATATATTCATTTCGCATTGTTTGAAGACATCTGTATATACAGCCAAAAAAGACCCTACAATACGCTCTGTATCCAGTAAAATGTCTTCAGTGTAAACAGTAGATTAATTAAAAGTTTGAGGACGGTCCCCAAAGTAACAAAATGTCTTCATAGTAACTTGTGGAACGAAAACCCGTCCCCGCAACATGTGCTGTGCACATATATATATATATATATATATATATATTCATTTCGCATACTTTGAAGACATCTGTATATACAGCCAAAAAAGTCCCTATAATATGCGCTGTATCCAGTAAAATGTCTTCAGTGTAAACAGTAGGATAACGAAAAGTTTAAGGACAGTCCCCAAAGTAACAAAATGTCTTCATAGTAACTTGTGGAACGAAAAACCGTCCCCGCAAAATGCGCCTTGCACATATATATATATATATATATACATATATATATATATATATATATATATATATGCACAGCGCATGTTGCGGGGACGGTTTTTCGTTCCACAAGTTTCTATGAAGACATTTTGTTACCTTGGAGACCGTCCTCAAACTTTTTATTAATCTACTGTATAAACTAAAGACATTTTACTGGATACAGCTCATATTACGGGGTCTTTTTTGGCTGTATATACAGATGTCTTCAAATTATGTGAAATGCATATATATATATATATATATATATATATATATATATATATATATATATATATATATATATATGTGCACTGCGCATGTTGCGGGGACGGTTTTTCGTTCCACAAGTTACTATGAAGACATTTTGTTACTTTGGGGACTGTCCTTAAACTTTTCGTTATTCTACTGTTTACACAGTCTTCAAAGTAACAAAATGTCTTCATAGTAACTTGTGGAACGAAAAACCGTCCCCGCAACATGCGCTATGCACACATATATATATATATATATATATATATATATATATATATATATATATATATATATATATATTCATTCCCCATACTTTGAAGACATCTGTATATACAGCCAAAAAAGTCCCTATAAAATGCGCTGTGTCCAGTAAAATGTCTTCAGTGTAAACAGTAGAATAACGAAAAGTTTAAGGACAGTCCCCAAAGTAACAAAATGTCTTCATAGTAACTTGTGGAACGAAAACCCGTCCCCGCAACATGTGCTGTGCACATATATATATATATATATATATATATATATATATTCATTGCCCATACTTTGAAAACATCTGTATATACAGACAAAAAAGTCCCTATAAAATGCGCTGTGTCCAGTAAAATGTCTTCAGAGTAAACACTAGAATAACGAAAAGTTTAGGACAGTCCCCAAAGTAACAAAATGTCTTCATAGTAACTTGTGGAACGAAAACCTGTCCCCGCAACATGTGCTGTGCACATATATATATATATATATATATATATATATATATATATATATATATATATATATATATATATATTCATTGCCCATACTTTGAAGACATCTGTATATACAGCCAAAAAAGTCCCTATAATATGCGCTGTATCCAGTAAAATGTCTTCAGAGTAAACACTAGAATAACGAAAAGTTTAAGGACAGTCCCCAAAGTAACAAAATGTCTTCATAGTAACTTGTGGAACGAAAACCCGTCCCCGCAGTTTGTTACTTTGGGGACTGTCCTTAAACTTTTCATTATTCTAGTGTTTACTCTGAAGACATTTTACTGGACACAGCGCATTTTATAGGGACTTTTTTGGCTGTATATACAGATGTCTTCAAAGTATGGGCAATGCATATATATATATATATATATTATCATTGTGCATACTTTGAAGACATCTGTATATACAGCCAAAAAAGTCCCTATAATATGCCCTGTATCCAGTAAAATGTCTTCATTGTATATAGTAGATTAATGTAAAGTTTGAGGTCAGTCTCCAAAGAATCAAAATGTCTTCATAGTAACCTGTGAAACGAAAAACCGTCCCCGCAACATACGCTGTGCACATATATATATATATATATATATATATATATATATATATATATTCATTATGCATACTTTGAAGACATCTGTATATACAGCCAAAAAAGTCCCTATAATATGCGCTGTATCCAGTAAACTGTCTTCAGTGTATATAGTAGATTAATGTAAAGTTTGAGGTCAGTCTCCAAAGAATCAAAATGTCTTCATAGTAACCTGTGAAACGAAAAACAGTCCCCGCAACATGCGCTATGCACATATATATATATATATATATATATATATGTGTGCACGGCGCATGTTGCGGGGACGGTTTTTCGTTCCACAAGTTACTATGAAGACATTTTGTTACTTTGAAGACTGTCCTTAAACTTTTCGTTATTCTACTGTTTACACTGAAGACATTTTACTGGATACAGCGCATTTAATAGGGACTTTTTTGGCTGTATATACAGATGTCTTGAAATATATATATATATATATATATATATATATATATATGTGCACAGCAGTAAAATGTCTTCAGAGTAAACACTAGAATAACGAAAAGTTTAAGGACAGTCCCCAAAGTAACAAAATGTCTTCATAGTAACTTGTGGAACGAAAACCTGTCCCCGCAACATGTGCTGTGCACATATATATATAAAATGAATATATATATATATATATATATATATATATATATATATATATATTCATTTTGCATACTTTGAAGACATCTGTAATACAGCCAAAAAAGTCCCTATAATATGCGCTGTATCCAGTAAAATGTCTTCAGTGTAAACAGTAGAATAACGAAAAGTTTAAGGACAGTCCCCAAAGTAACAAATTGTCTTCATAGTAACTTGTGGAACGAAAAACCGACCCCGCAACATGCGCCGTGCACATATATATATATATATGCATATATATATATATATATATGTGCACAGCACATGTTCCGGG
>CATIYI010000012.1:27500-156081 GCA_949748255.1 Eustalomyia histrio
ATATACAGCCAAAAAAGTCCCTATAAAATGCGCTGTGTCGAGTAAAATGTCTTCAAAGTAAACACTAGAATAATGAAAAGTTTAAGGACAGTCCCCAAAGTAACAAAATGTCTTCATAGTAACTTGTGGAACGAAAACCCGTCCCCGCAATATGTGCTGTGCATATATATATATATATATATTTATATATATATATATATATTTTAATTTACTTTTTTATTGTATTTCATTTTAACAAAAAATTAACTTAACCCAATATTTTTTAATATAATATCTTAAAAATTAATATTATAAAACTATATTCATGTCAAATAAATATAAATCATTAGTTTGTAAATTGGTAAAATTAGGTACGTTAGTAATTTGAACGTTTGGCATTAAATAAGTTTTTTCAATATCACATTTTAAATATGTAAAAAGAAAATATATTTTTTGTTTGCTTTTGATAAAGCTAGAAGTGGAAAATACTCTTTCACTAATAGTAGATGTTGGACAAATATTCAAAAGACAATTACATAAATTTTCCAACTTTTCAGTTCTTTTGTCGCATTTATCAAGATATATAAATACTTGAATACTGTTTATTGTGTTATTAAGATCAGAAATTAAACTATTTGAATATTCAAGGTTAAGTCTTCATCGGAATCTATTAGACTTACATCTAAATCTTCATAACCAATCAAACGATTATAAAAGTGTTCGGCAAAAATAAAAGAGACCAAGTAACCCAGTTCGTGATGTAATTAAAAAAACCGGTTAACCGAACAAAAAAGACCGGTTTTCGGTTTTCTTCGAATTTACAAAATATTCGAAACCGATCGGTTAAAAAAAGAAACTGTTTGACCGCTTTCGGTTTTTGAATACTCTATGTTTTATATATAATTATATCTTCGAGACTTATATATAATTATATATTCGGAATTTTGTGAAAAATGGGGAAAATTTCTACATACCATGATTTTATATAACTATATATGATATTATATAAAATCATATTTTATGGACTAAAAAAATGTGTGGATAAATAATTATATTTAAAATAAAAAAAAATATATATAAAGTTTAAGTACATATAACACTTTTGGGAACAAAGATCATATATAATTTTATATGTACCAGAGAACTGCATTTGCTGATTGCAAAACATTCATACGGATCATATATAATTTTATATGTACCAGAGAACTGCATTTGCTGATTGCAAAACATTCATACGCAATCAACACCCGAATAAACATTCGTTTGCGTTCAAGTGCTGAATACTCGTATACTCAAGTACACATATTCGTTGCTGATTTTAAATCAATCAATCAAACCACATGCTTCTTGTTGAGTTTGATTTAATCATTGGTCGTTCTCATACCATTGATTTCATTCATATTCGTTTGATTCAACAATGATTATTTTGATGTAGAATAAATCAGAAAATGCAAGAATGAGTGCGTATGAGATTAGTCATTATTGAAACCAAATAATAGAAAAATTATTTCATTAAAATAAAAATGGTGTTACCACTATTAATTTTTAGAAATACATTTCATAAATGATAGTATACATTCCCATTATAAAATAATAAGGTTTTTTGAAATATTTAAAAAAAATTATTTATTTTCATATACATATATTTTTTGAAATGTTTGTTAGAATTTTAGTATTTTTTTCTTTTTTTTTTTTGTTAATCAAGGTTTTTATAGGTCTTTTAATAAAGTAGATTCCGTATTTATTATACTGTTGGATCTAATTTGATGCAATTTGATTTTACATTTTTCGGGTAAAATTGGATCGTACTGAATCCCTTAATATAGTGCTGGATCTAATTTGATCTGCCATCTTTCGTATCAATTTAGATCCTTCTAAATACCCAAATATATTGCTGCTTCTAATTTTATATGAAATTTTTCGGATCAATTTATAACCTTCTAAATCCTCAAATATATATTGGATCTAATTTGATCTGTCATTTTTTGGATTAATTAAGATCTAACTTAATCCCCAAATATATTGCAGGATCTGCCATTTTTCGCGTCATATGATATGATAAAATATTGCGAAAGATATTTTTTTTACTCGGGATAGTATATAACAACTTTTATATAATTAGTATCCACCTAATCCTGTTTTTACACGGTTCCAGAGGATATCGTGCAAAAAGATCTTGTAAAATAAGACAAATCGTAATGAAAAATATTAAATTGGTTCAAAAACCTCAATAGACCTACACATTCTTCAGTATACCATATCCATTTCACATAAAATCATTTTGTAATTTTAAAGAAAAAAGAAGACTTAGAATAAAAAAAAATTATATATTTTTATATATAAATACACAACTTAAAATCACTTTAAAGTTTTAAAAACATTTTAAAATAAAAAATATTTAGTTGGATTTGATATCATACAATCATATTCTTTAAAAATTTTTCAAATGTTAAAAAATATGAAAATATTATTAGTGAATAAAGGGAATAAAATTGAAAAAATTCGATAAAAGCCAGCAGGAAAGACTACAAGTATTTTCGGTTATCGCTATAAAACCATCCTCAACATCCATGCTCCCTTTGGCTTAATGATTGATGATTGTCTACTTTATATTGAATGTTGAAAACAAATTAAAAAATCCGAAAAAACACACATATTAGACTTATATCAAATTTAACGTACATGAACTTCTTTACCTTGTAAAATATGTTTAAAACGTGATAAGTCGTGTTATTTAAAAAAAAGCGTGTAAAAACAGGATAAGTTTATTTATTTCTCTCGACCGTGTTATTTCGAAATCGTGTAAAAAAGACCGTGTAAAAACAGAATTTGGGTATATAAGTTTTTCTTTATTTATTTTTGTTATTCAATTAAAAAATTTTGCCTGAAGAATTCACCCAATGTGGTGATGAAATAATGAGATAAATAAATAATTATAATATTTTTTTATAAGAAAAGGGCTTAAGCTCATTTTAAACAAAAATATAAATCAAGAAGATTGAAGAAAACTTAACTACATACATATTTACATTTTTAAAATTAAAACACAAGTCTTTCTGTTATTGGCTACTGACTTTTTTATTCCAAGAATTCTATTATTTTTTATGAGGTATCGCCATTTCTTTTGTGACTTTAAATTTTGAGACTGGTACCAATAAACCCAGAAGTAATGCATTAATAATGTCTGTTTGAAGCCGCAATTGCATATGCATTTTTGGGCGGATTTCTAAAATCGTTAATAACTTGTTTGCATTTAAAATAAAACATTATTAATGTATTAGAGATTTTTTTTAATTTTTATATTCTTATTCTCTTGTTTTGTTTCTAATTCTGTTAGCAGGGCTCCCGCATTTAAAAAAAAAAGTTTTTCAAAGTGGAGAGTAAATACAAAACATGAAAGAGAAGAAGCAAAGCGAAAATACAAAGAAATTTTGAAGTGGTTCTAGGCATAAATGTGGACATGGTTAAACAAGAAATGGGCTCAACGAACGATTCCAATACTTCTAGACGTTTTTTTTTTCAAATCCTTCCATAACGGCAGATGTTCTTGGTGTTGATGAAAATTTAATTCATCGCTTTAGTACAATTTTAAAGGTTATAAATAGTAATTCCGAAATAGATGCAGAAAAATGTAATGTTATTGTTTGTATACTGCAGAACAATATATACAACTCTACAGCTGGTACTATATGCCTATTACTGTACACAAAGTTCTAATTTTAATAGGAGTAAAATTGTGTCAGCAGCAATATTGCCAACTGGCATGTTGTCACAGGAAACTCAGGAAGCTCGTAATAAAGATTACAGGAGTTATCGCCTAAGCCACTCCAGAAAAACTGATCGCATATCAACAAATGAAGATGTCATGCATATGTTACTAGATGTCATGCATGTGTTACTAGCGTCTTCAGATCCATATATAAATTCATACTGTAAACAGTTCAAGAAAGATATATTGGAATATTCTAATGGGCGTGACTGTTGCTGCATTTTATTTGTATTTTAATCAAATAAAAAACACGCAAATTTAAACCTGTGTAGCGTTTTTAAGCGATCTAGCTTTGTTAACAAGGAAAATATTGCATTTTATGTGGACATTTTGTATGAGAGGTAGGCGTGGTTGTTAGCAG
The DNA here is from genome assembly GCA_949748255.1 of Eustalomyia histrio. NCBI lineage: Eukaryota > Metazoa > Arthropoda > Insecta > Diptera > Anthomyiidae > Eustalomyia > Eustalomyia histrio. The sequence goes on from CATIYI010000012.1 coordinate 31,610, forward strand.
ATTTTGCAAATTTTTTCACCATAGGTTAATATTATCATAAAATTGCAATGAGCAAAAAATTGTGACTCTACAATGATTATTAACTTTTGTGTTATATTGGAAGTAGGCGTGGTTGTGCTCGGATTTCTTTCAATTTGCAGTATTTTTTTATCACAACCAAATATTAGTCTATACCAAAATTCATGGCTCTACGATGTTTCCTTATATATAATGCCACCAATCGTATGAAGCTGAACCATTGTGTCGCGTGCCAAGTGACAATATTTTCTGTTTATTCAGTAAGGCCAATTGAAAAAAAGCTACCGTTATATTAATGATGCTGCTCTTAAAGTTTAAGAAAAAACGGATTGCAGAGTTTCGTGTTTTGATTAAACATTGTTTTTTGGTGGAAAAAAATAATGTCCAAGCCAAAGAATGAATTAATAAATATTATTATTATTCGGTGGTATTCCGAATTTAAACGTTGTCGTACGAGTATAAGTCATGCCGTCCAAATAAGGACGTAAGAAAAGTGCATCAGATTGTATTGTATGATCGAAAGTTTAAAGTGAGTGAGATTGCTGGCATCATAAAGATATCAACAGAGCGAGTTCTGCATATATTACATGATATCGATGGCTGCCGCATTTTTAACAGCTGAACAAACACTGAAACGTGTTCATGATTTAATGTATCTTTTGAAATTGTTTGAAGTAAATTAACAGAATTTTTACGTCGATGTATATTATTGCATGGAGAAAGGAAAAATAAAAAAGGAAAAGTAAAAACACCAAGAAATTGGGTCGTAAGTAAGGGAAGGAGACACTGGAGAGGAAATTATCCCTGCGCAGTGGCGTACAATATTTTTTCTATGTTTAGTATACATATATAAAAAGTAGCTTGAATTTTTTTGTTTCCAAATTTGTGCAGAAATGAGAAAAATTTGCTTTGAAATCAGAGAAATTTGCTAAATTTTCTCTCAGTTACCGACCCTAGTAATATGTATGGAACTTAATTTGGCCGCTACTTACACTAAAATCTTTACTTCCTCTATTATTTTACTATTGTTAATTATTTCCACACTCGTAATATTATTTGGGTAAAAACAACCAAAATTACAATTTTAAGTTTTTAAAACCCGATCAATTGCCTTTTTATTAAATTTAGCGACTTTTATCTTTTTTCGAACGTTTTCTAAATATTAAGTAATTAAAGGTTTATTTACTCGTCGACTACCCTTATCTGGGTATTACAAATCACCAAAACAACAAAATAAAAAACCTTAGGAAAAATATATGCAGTTATTGTTTTTAAATATTGTAATTTGTGTGGATGTGAGCTGTCTAAATAAAATCTAAACTAAATTCAAGTTTCCGAATTTCTATGAAATTTTAAAAATTTAATTGAATAGTATAGTAGGATTTTAAGATCATATCATATTCTTTTTTAATTATTTTTATTGTAAAGAAACATGAAAATTTTTTTTTTTATTAGAAAGTTATGGAGAATAAAAATTGAGAAATTCACTGAGTCAGCAGGATAGAATACTTAGTATTTTCGGTTGGCGCTACCCAACCTTGTCAATACCCATGCTCTTCTTCTCCCTTTGCGGTCATTGCTTGTTGATGATTGTCTATTTTATATTGAGTGTAAGGAAACAAATTAACAAACTTGTAAACAACAACACAATTAGACTAACATCAACTAAATTTAACAATTTATATTTATCCTCTATATTTTACAGTTTTTTGTTATGAACTTTAATTCTTAAAGTATCAAATAACACAGCTTATATGAAGCATTTAATATCAAATGTTTGTCTTAATCCATATTAAATCTACAACTTAATCTATGTTGATAGTTAATGAATAGACAATATTTTGAATTATATTTATAATTATATTTGTTTCCTTACACTCAATATAAAATAGACAATCATCAACAAGCAATGCCCGCAAAGGGAGAAGAAGAGCATGGATATTGACAAGGTTGGGTAGCGCCAACCGAAAATACTAAGTATTCTATCCTGCTGGCTCAGTGGAATTTCTCAATTTTTATTCTCTATAACTTTCTAATAAAAAAAAATGTTCATGTTTCTTTACAATAAAAATAATTAAAAAAGAATATGATATGATCTTAAAATCCTACTATACTATTCAATTACAAAATAACAGATCAACAATTCATAAAATTCCATTACTTTACACACAAGGATACAGTGCAAAATATAATTCAAAATATTGTCTATTCATTAACTATCAACATAGATTAAGTTGTAGATTTAATATGGATTAAGACAAACATTTGATATTAAATGCTTCATATAAGCTGTGTTATTTGATACTTTAAGAATTAAAGTTCATAACAAAAAACTGTAAAATATAGAGGATAAATATAAATTGTTAAATTTCGTTGATGTTAGTCTAATTGTGTTGTTGTTTACAAGTTTGTTAATTTGTTTCCTTACACTCAATATAAAATAGACAATCATCAACAAGCAATGACCGCAAAGGGAGAAGAAGAGCATGGGTATTGACAAGGTTGGGTAGCGCCAACCGAAAATACTAAGTATTCTATCCTGCTGGCTCAGTGGAATTTCTCAATTTTTATTCTCTATAACTTTCTAATAAAAAAAAAATTTCATGTTTCTTTACAATAAAAATAATTAAAAAAGAATATGATATGATCTTAAAATCCTACTATACTATTCAATTACAAAATAACAGATCAACAATTCATAAAATTCCATTATTTTAAAAATTTTTCAAACATTTTTCAAAGAAATTTTAAAACCTTTTCTTTTAAAACCTTTTCTATTTCTATTTTGTGGAATTATTTAATTTGAATATTTTCTTTTAAAAAAATAAAACTCGTGATTCCAATTTTTTTTAATTAAAAATCTGAGATATTTGTCATAAAAATTTTGAAATTTTTGTATTTGTAATTTGATAAAAGATTAAAAACAACATAAATTACACGTTTGTTAGTAAAAGTAGAGCAGGGCATACAATATAATTGCTATATTTCGTTTTCCGGCGAAGTCCATATATGAAAACAACTTTCGTACAAAGGCTGCGCCAAATGTTCAAGCTATATTTGTTTACAAAAAATAAAGTCAGGTAAGTAGGGATAGTCGTTTTCTTTACACGTAGTTATAGATATAGAGATAAAAAATTAAGCTTTTTTTAATAAAATATATGTAGACAAAATTGTATAAAAATTACAAAACAAAAATCCGAAATAAAAGAACACAATTTAAATTTAAAAAAATATAAATAAGATTCAAACAAACTCAATTAAAATTAAAAAATACCAAACGCAATTAAATTATTGAAATTCAACAAATATTTATTTAATTTAATTTGGTGTTTTTGAATTTCAATTGATGCTTTACAAATTACATTTGGAATCATTCCAAAATGGTTTTGGAAATGGTCTTTGGATTTGAGTAAAAATTTGCACGTGGATATTCCACGTTCACATGATATCTGTGTGGATTTTGTTTTTCAAAAATCATTGTAGTTCACGGTGTATCGGGGCTCAAAGTTGGTCTTGTTTTAAATAACGTTTTGAATTATCGCAATATTTCTGTAAAGAAACCGCCTATTTTCGAAACAATTATCTAAAAGTAAGAGCTCTAAGCGATTCGATTTGTAAAAATAGTTGCTTAAAAAGTTAGATTAATTTAAATATGAGGTAACAGTATCCGCTAACAGTATCCAACTTTTAACATCGATACATCGTAAATTTTAAAAGACCAGATTTCACAGAAACGTGGGATATCCATGTGCAAATTTTCAGTATTCATTATATTCATAGAATGACGATTTGAAATCGTAAAGCTGTATGGTATAGAACCAGAGTTACCAAGATGGGAAGGAACACAAAAATACTGATGGAATAATCTCAAGTACGATTTTTATCAAAATTATCTAAAAGCGGAGAGAAGCTTTACAGCACAAGAATAATCAAAACGTAGCTAAGATAATGCAATGGGCGACGTAAGACTTTCTGCATTGGGTCGAAGAAGAGGTAACCCACACAAAATTGTTGACAGTTTTATGTCGAAAAATCGTCGCATTAATTTTAAAGTTGAACATTAAATGTATACATTGATCTCAGTCAATGTGATAAATAAGTTTTAATTATAAATTTCATATGCATTTATAAGCTGTAAATTTTGTTTTAAATGTTTTAAATATGTCAAAAAAAATTTAGGTTTCGAAATTACTACCTTAAGAAAAAATTTCTTTACACTGAAATAAATATGGGCCGACGCTTAGTCGCATTAAAAAGCAAAGACAGTAAAAATATTCAAAATTATAAAGAAAACCGATCTCTATATATAAAGGAACAACGTTACTGATTGACGACTCACTCACTCATGCCACATCGCCCAGCCCAAACCGCAGGAGGAAGGAAGCTGAAATTTGTTATGTAGGTTCCTCCTCTGACGTAGACATTCACCTTGGTCGGGTTTTTGGAAATTCCTAGAGCTAGGAAGTTGAAATTTGGGCGGGATTTCTGTAAATTCCTACGGAAAGGATCGAAAAGGATAAAAGCTTCTCCGTTAATGGCCTGACCACACCGGCTCAGCTAGAAACTTGAAATTTGCGATATGTGTATGAGCTAAATCATTGATAAGATACATTTTAAAATTTTGGGCAGGGGCATGTTAAATATGGGGGATTTGGAGTAATCAACTGGAGACTCCGCGTACTTTTGGGGGTCAGCCCGTGCAAACCCAGGCTTTAGTCCATGCAACATTTTTCTACGATAACAACGTAGCGAACTTTGCCGCTGGTGTAGAATAAAATAAAATAAAAAGGTATTTCTCAAAAATACATCTCCCAATTATTGGATGAAAAATAGTATATATTGGAGGCCCTTTCGTTGTGCCGAAGAACTCGAAAAAATAAAATCAAGCCAATCGCAAATATTGTGCATGACAAGAATACCCTACAAAAAAGAACATCCATATTTTTAAACAAGACTTTTTTATCTATATTCAACCATATACATATAGACTTTAACTCACACGCATAGTTTTCTCCTAAAAAATTTCTAGCTTTACAACGGTATCGGATTTTATATATTAAATGCTAAATACATTGTAAAAAAATTCCTAATGACCCGCAATGTAAGCTATTTTTTTCAGAAGCAAAGTTCTTAGCATTTTGGTTTACAATATTTGAAATTTTTGCTAATATTTTACCTTTACAACATACTTAACCATAAATTGCGATCTGAGTGTTCTCCCCATAAGACCAGCCTTGTAAGTTAACACATCAAATTCAACTGTGTAGGCCCAAATGCATTAGAAGAAGGAAAAAACTTATGAAATATAGGTACAATATGTCAGTTCATATGAATTCATATATAGCTTTTTAATTTTTCATTTCATTTAAAACTAAATTATATAAAATATTAAAAATTTTTTTGGTTTCAGAATCGAACTATGAATTTTAAATCTACGAAAATTGTCATTTATTCATTAAAAATGTAATAAATAATAACAATTTTAACAAATCCAGATATTTTAAAACAAGGTCACATATCGGGATACGATGCAAATTGCCTAAATAGTTAATTTAAAAAATGCAGTATTATATAACAAAGGTAGTTTTATATGGAAACTAGGTACAAACACGGTCCGATTTTCGCTAAATTTGGAGTCATGTTTTATAGTCCAATATATCACTAACAACCCAAATTCCAATCAGATATATACTACTTACGCCTTCTTCATAAATTTGGACCGATTCTAGCCATTCAACAGGGTTTGATGTTGGGGCAAAGAAAATTTATCTACCAAATTTTATCCAAATACCTTTGTATTTGCGAATTTTAGTTTGAGTAAAGTTTTTTTAAATCAATAAGGGAAGCCGGATTTAGATAAGGAATAGGCACAAGTAAGTCCGATTTTCTTCAAATTTTAATGTGTGATTCATGGTGCTATATAATATTCATAACCAAAATTTCAATTAGTTATCTTTTTTTGTGTGTCTGAATATCATTTAAGCCTAAAAATGTATCTATTCCAACCAAATTCAACAAAGTTTGTCCCTGAAGAAAACGAAACAAATGTTACCAATTTAATATTATATCTTTTTACATGCAAGCTGTTGAAACTCAGATATTTGAACTACTTACCGGAAACATTAACCTATTTTAAAAATTTAATTTTTCCCGACTCCACAACTTTATTTAAATTATACATCTTTAAACTTACAACTTTTTCAAATTCGGTCCGCTCTAATGTATAAGATAATATAATGGATGTCAATGAAATAGTTTTATTTTTATCAAATTGGGTTGTGCCAACTTAAAAATTCGCTTGTGAATACAAATATTGATTATAATTTAATATGATTATAATTTAACAATTCTTCTATTGTCACAACAGAATTGTAACTTAATATCGTTGAGACAAAATGATTAGGCGTTTAAAATAAAAATCATTGATCAAAGTTTTGAAGTTATTATAATAACACAGTAAGTACGTCAAAATGACACATGAAAATTCCGAGGCTTGTAAATATAGATTTGATTCGTAGAATTCAGTGACGTACCCCGTTTAGGTAAGTTAAGTCATTTTAAAAAGATATTTAGATATTATATTGGTATTGACTCAAGAGATTGTTTGATTATATCTTAATAAAAAGACTTTGACACTCTTTTGCAATGACTTTATTTATTGTTTTTTTCTAACTATTTATTAATATTATTTTTAAAATAATCTATAAGGTAAGAAGTTATCATTATTTGTAGTTCAAAAAATAATGATACCCCAATATTGTTTCTACACTGGGATATGTTCAATTCAAATTAAAGTACACCAAAACGTATACATAATAGGCATGTTTTCTTTGTACACTTAAGCTAGCAAGTTATTTCATTTATATGGAGAATTAAGGGAGTACTAAGCGACTAGTTCTTAACTCGCTTAATTCTCCATATAAATGAAATAACTTGCTAGCTTAATTGTACAAAGAAAACATGCCTAATATTTGAATTTATAATATAATAGCCTGTTTCTCTATTTCGAAAGAACACGTTCGTTCGCTTTCTAGTCGAAAGAAAACTGATTTGGGTTTCACTAACTCTATTTCTATGCGAACTGTTTTCATACAAAATTTGGTTTCTCTATTTCGAACAGCTCGAACGCAAATGTCAAAATCAGTCACTTGCTATTTTTTTGTCGAGTAAATATACATTTGATATTTTTAAAAGCAAAATGAAGTAAAAAAAGCAATGGATAACAAAAAGTAAGTACAAAATAATACAAATATTTATAGTTTATTAAGAATTTAAAATTTTAGTTAAAAAAATCAACAATGGACTATCCGAAGACGCTTGTATTTTATATGGAAGAAAGGCCTGATTTTTCCAGAAGGACTCTGGTGTTCGGAGCAAACAAATTTTCCGCAGAGGAGGAAAATTTGACCAGAAAACTAAACTCCGTTTCACCCCCTATTACGCTGTTGCTGAGTGGTAAAAGGTATGTGTGTATTGTTTGTGGCTTACGTTTGCCCAAGAAGCTCATATTTACATTTTTTATTTTACAAGGACTTTAGCAGTGACCGCACCGAACAGACAACAGGCAACAGAAAAGCTCTACAAACAACAATTTCACCCACAACCAATCGATAACAAAAATTTTCACAAATAAACACACTTTCCAGATAAAAATTGATTTGTTTATTGTAATTTTTTTATTTCATTTGTCATATACAGCTGATCACTGTTAAACAGGGTTGTTTTTGTCTTTAAGCAGTTTAGTAATATTTTTGCTACTTTTAAAGAAAATTGTAACAAATGCTTAAAATATATGATCTGGCATCTCTGAGATTTGTATATGCGTAAGAAACAAAAATTGACACACGTAAGTCAAGTCGATCGAAGGCTTTCGAAATAGAGAAACCCAAATTGATTCGAATTCGAGTGACTTGCTTTCGTTCGACTAGTTTTTCGTTCGAGATCGAGGAACAGGCTATAAATCACTCATACGACTTTCGAGTAAATTACACATAAGTGTAACAGATTTTAACTTGTTTACTATTTATTATTATAATTTTTCGTTTGCAATCCAAAAAACTTAATTTTTCAGAAAAAAAAACAGAAAAGAGTCATTAATGCCCGTAATTTTAAGCAATAGTTACTACCAGTGCTTATATACCTACCGTGTAGACAAACAAAAACCAATAGATATTATTTTTTATTGTTTTTTTTTTAAGTTTTTTATTTGTATGTAACTGCAAAACCCACAGGATAATATTTTTATTTTCTTTATACTCCGCCTCAATTAAAATTTTTAGAATAGTAACAATTTTTGTGTTTCCTTAATAATGGGTGATTTTTTAATATCCAATAATGTAAACTTGGTGCGAAATTTAGCCACAAGATTCCGATTGGCCGCCTCAGAAGGTCGCTCAAACTGACCATCAAATGGAAGAAGTGCCCGCTGCACTTTCTTAACCGAGCATGAATTTTTATAATAAAATTTAATAATCTGTTGTTCGTTTGTAGTCGATTAATCGTTAAATTAGAGACCAAACTGAACATGTTTGACAGTAACATGTTACACGAGAAAAGCTAAGGTACCAAAAACAGTGTTGCCAAAAAGAAAGTTGCTAAAAAATCACCCTTTGCTAGCAAATATGTATAAAAGTCGTTGACAAGAGGGTACTCTCTTGTTATATCGACAAAAATTCCAAATGGGTTAATATAAGTTAACGTGACTTTCATAATTGTTTTCGTAAGCAGCAACAAAAATTGTAATATTTCAATGTTAACCTACACTCTAATTAATTTCTGTTGAAATTTACCCAACTTATAGTAAGAAACTGTACTCCTACTATAAGTTGGGTAAATTTACTCTGTGTGCGTAAATGAAAAAAAGTACACACATATTGATGAACACAAAATAGGTAAAATTACATTAAAAATGCCTAAAATTTAAATCAAATTTTAAAATAGAAGAGTAAATTTACCAAATTTGTGCGTAAAGAAACACGATTTTCCTGTAAATAGACACATATAATTCGTAAAAATCCCATTTTTTCTACTACGATGTTTGTTTTGTAATAAAAACAATAAATTTATTGCTTAGTAATTCACAATAAAAGCAATAAATTTATTGTTTAGAAACTCACAAAAAGAATAAAAACAATAATCTTTTTGATTAGTAATTCCAAATAATTGATAAATTTAAAAAAACTAATAAAGTTTTCTTTTTAAATTTTGAAAAGGTTTTAGATTTTTTTTTTCAATTTCAATATGTCATAATTTTTTTTTTACCATTATAAGTTAGTATATTTACAAACTTTGGGCGTAAAATTTGTATTCAACAAAATAATACTAATTTTAGGCATAATGTGTCTAAAAATACTTCGTGTGTGTATTATTGTATATGAAAGTGTGCGCAAAAAAGTTTAACGCATATTACACAAAACTTTACCCATTTTATAGTAGTAAATTTACAAGCATTTTTTAGAGTGTAGATTAGCCTCAGTGCAGAATTTTCAATAATTTTTTTGATTGTTATGTTAGTTAGAATTACATTTAATTGCAGATAAACGTGCTTTGCTAAAAAAAAATTAGGGAACAAGCTGTAAATTAGTTCCACGGAAATCGCAAGATTTGACAAAGGACTTTCCAACCGCGCTATTTCCGAAGCCCAAAAGTATGGTAAACTGTACAAAGGAAAGACTTCCAAAAAGGTTTCACCTCGAAATAAACGCTAAATCCTCCAAATTGCTTCGAATTCCTCTATGAGTTTAAGTAAAATTTGCTTCCGGAGTTACAGCGTAATATTCTCGGGCGCTATCACGTATTATCGTGCTACCAGTTTTGTTTTCGTGAATGCGCTGAAAACAAAAGACAATAACAAGGATATATACGATCTAAACACTTTCCAGCACTGCAAAGTAAAATTCGAGCTTCCACACCAAAAATGAACTATACCACAATGAACTAATTGTCAGGCCACACCGAAAATTTTTGTACAAAAAATCCGCTTTGTGTAAAATGTGCCCAGGAGCATAAGACTATCGACTGTCCAATTAAGCAAATGTGCCCTTTGTGGTGATAGGCATACGGCTTAAGTCAAAGTTAATATGTTTCCACCGCTCAAAAATAAACAAAATGAACGCGAAACTGGCGAAAGAGCCTAACAACAACCACCAGCATACACTCGAACTAACACCATTCTTAAATCATTACTCTGTTGATATGCTACTGATTTCTGAAACCCATTTTACGCAAACAAGTTTTATAAACATGCCAAATTACACAGTATACAACAGAAACCACACCAGCAATACAGCTCATGGTGGTACTGCAATAATTATTCGAAAGTACATAAAATGCACCGAATTCCATAACTTCAGAAAAGACTGTATTCAAGCTACATTTTAAAAAATGCTTGTAATATTAGCATTATAAAGGTGTAAATTTTTATGTAAAAGAAAACACTGTGCTTAAATGTATGCACTAACAGCGCTATTCATAAAAAAATCTTAATTCAAGTTTCAAATGCATTTTACTTAAAAAACATTTAAAGCCTAAAAAGGTTTATTAAAAATTCGTATTCATAATGAGTATTTTAACTTATAAACGATTTAATGTTTCTTTAACTTGAAGATGGCAACACTGTATTTTTTTATTTGTCACAATAATCGTAATGATGCAAATCAATGATACGGTACTCGTTTCTATGTATTTTTTTTGTCGTTTTTCAGAAAAATATTGTTTTTATTAAATAAAAAATTTATGAAAACTTGTTTATTACTTAAAATTAGAGTCAAAACAAAATGCCCAGTAAAAGTGTTACACATATAATGAATTTATTGTAGATAAAATATTTTATTTTCTTTGTTTTGATTAAACAACACACCACTATAAAACACAATGAATAATATCGTCTGACGATTGTTTGAAATTTGGGCAATAGTTTCTAATGTGTGGGTGTCCCAAGAAGAACGCAATTTTTAAATCTGGCAACATTCGAAGTGTCATTGTTTGACATTTGAACAATTGTTATTGTTTGCTAGTAGAAGGTACGAGGTTAGTAAAAATGGAGCGCTACACGAATGAACAACGCATTCTCATTGTGAAATTGTTTAACTAAAATGGTGAAAGTTTAGCGGCTACAGTTCGCAAATTGCGATCAATTTGGGGTCACAATAATGCTCCAAAAGAGTCAACTGTAAAGAGATTAATGAATAAATTTGCCGAAACTGGGTCTGTTAGTGATGTAAAGACAACAACGCGCCATCGACCAGGTCGATCGACCGAAAATGTCGCAGCTGTACGTGATGATGTCGCTCAAACTCCATCCACCTCAATTCGACACCGAGCTCAGCAAATTGGTGTCTCCAAATCCACTTTGCAGCGAATTTTGACGAAATATTTGCATCTTCATGCATACAAAGTTCAATTGACTCAGGAACTGAAGCCAGCTGACCATGGACAGCGAAGGGAGTTCGTTAATTGGGTATTGGAGAGACAACATGAAAATGCTGATTTTGCCGATAAAATCATCTTCAGTGACGAGGCCCATTTTCATCTTGATGGCTTCGTCAATAGGCAGAATTGTCGTATTTGGGGTGAGGAAAATCCTTGAGTGATTCACGAGAAGCAAATGCATCCTCAACGTGTCACTGAGTGGTGTGGTTTTTGGGCTGGAGGAATCATTGGACCTTTTTTTATGAAAATGAGGCAGGTCAAGCGCAAACAGTCAATGGTGTTCGGTATCGTGAAATGATAACCAGTTTTTTCTTGCCTATAATTGAAGAAATGAATGTGGAGGGCATGTGGTTCCAACAAGACGGCGCCACATGTCATACAGCCAGAGAAACAATTCAATTGCTGCATCAGTCATTTTCCGGTCGTGTTATTTCGCGTTTTGGAGATCAGAATTGGCCGCCTAGATCGTGCGATTTAACACCATTAGATTTTTTTTTTTTGGGGTTTTTTGAAGTCGATGGTTTACGCGAATAAGCCGACGACGACTCAAGCCTTAAAAGAGGAAATTGGACGCTGCATTAATGAAATACCGCAGCATTCATGCAAAACGGTCATTGAAAATTTCATTAAAAGATCGCGTGCATGCCAGCAAAGCCGCGGCGGCCATCTGCACGATATATTGTTCCATACATAACCTCATTCTGTCTACTTTACGATATAATAAAGTTTCACGATTTTTTTTTAAATATCTGTGTTTTATTTAAAATTTAAAAATTGCGTTCTTCTTGGGACACCCTTTATTTACCGAATTTTCGTAATAGTACATAAAACTTTACCCATTTTATAATAGTAAATTTACAAGCATTTTTTAGAGTGTATATGCAACAATCAACTTTGTACTTTTAACACTATTTTTATTTTTTTTCAGTTTTCTATGGAATGTGGCCAAAAAAGAGGATGTGTACAACAGAGTATCTTCAACATAAATGGAGCCAAAAAATTTACGTGCTTAAACGGCTCCGAAACCTTCACGATCGCTAAATAAAACTGTTTTTTTTTTTGTTAATTGATATTAATTTTTAAATACTTCTTATAAGTTTTCTTTATTAATTCAGTTTTTAAACAATATGTTTAGTATACTTTTAAATAGTTTTAAACTAAATTAATTAACGTGATATATGTATTATTTTGTTCTTATTTTATTATTTTTATAAATAAGATATTCTTCGAATATTCGTAACTTGTTCGTTTACAAATTCCTAAATTTCTTCAAAATGTATGAATTCATCAGCAATTCATAATCATTTCATTTAGTTTTAATAAAAAAAAAAATAATTTTATTGCAAATTAAAAAAAAAATTGTTTGATATACTGAAAAGTACTTATATGTGACCATATATGAACATTCATATGTGTCCATATATGAGCATATACGGCCATATACCCTCAAATTACGGATCCAAGTATATATGGACCATATATTACCATATATGAACATTTTCACCTTTTTTGACACCCAAAGTTTCTTTTTAAATTATGATACCTCATTGTTGGTAGTCTAGAAATAATTACACATCATTAACATTTCTACACTGGACCAGCAAAAACAGAGATTTACCAAGTAATTAAGAAAGTAAGTACCTTTGTTCGCGATGTCCCAAAATTCATGGGTGGTTATTACCCTCTCGCTTACAAACAAAGTGAGAATAAATAAGTAGTTACTTAGTTACTTACAATATTAAAGTAAGTAGTTGCTCTTAGTAAAGTAATAGTGGACCTTAATAAAGTAAAATTTTCTTAATAAAATAAATAGATAAGAATAATTTTCATTTTAATTTATTTAAAAAATATATATGAACTTTTACTTTGAATGTATTTGCCCATATATGCTTACGTACATGACATATACGTTCATATATGCTCATGCATGAAACCATATATGCTCATACATGACACCATATATGACGATATATGAACATATATGACTATTTTCACCTGGGTATATAGAAATATTAAAATTTTTGCAAAATCACAGATAATTTTCTATTTTTATTTATAATTTTAATTTTTCAAAACAAATTAATCAATAAATAATAAAAAAAACAGAAATACAAATTCGGTACATATTTCAGTAAATACCAGTAAATCATTATTTTGGATGTACATATAAGTTCTTCTACCATCCATTATTTGTAGGCCATTATTTTGTATTTTAAAGTAATGTAAAATGTAACGACCTATCATTACATAGTAATCTACACAGTAATGACCAGTCATTACCATGTTTTTGCTGGGGTATACAAGATAAATCAAATACATATAAAAAAATTAAAACGATTTTTCGACATTCAGAAACTGCGATCAGAATGCCCAATAAAAAGACGTCAACGATTTAAAAACTATGTATTTTGGAATATTTTTTAAATCAATTTGTTTAATCCAAAAAAACATTTATTTTATGCTCATCCTTTACACATTCATAATATATTCTTTGGCATTTAATGTCGAATGAGTTTAATTTTTTCCCCATATTTTTTTAATAGATCCTTGTTGATATATTATGGATTAGTCAGATGAGTAACTGCCCTTAGCTTAAGGTATTTTAGACACGTCTATACTTTTATGTTTACATTTTTCACTTTATTGTTTTATTTTACTTGTATTATTTTCTTTGTTTTATGAAGAGTATAACCCTATATGAATATTGAATGTGTCATCATGACATACGGGAATAATTACAAAGTTATTTATTGTAATATCCAATTCATTTTATTATTTATTTCAATTCTCCTCGGCGCAAAACTGTAGTTTTATGTAATTAAGCATTTTACATAACAATTAACGGAAATGTTAAAAAAAAAACAGTACAATACACAGTATGTATTTAAGTTTAAGCATATTATAAAACAATAGATAACCACCACAAACAATAAAAATCACTTAACAGTAATAAATCAAATCACAAAATGGTATTAAAACGGGGTTTACATTATTCCACAAGTCATAGGATCTATCAAAAAAAGAGTTAGATAGGCAAAATCATTAATTTTGTCTGATACGTGCAAAAAAAACTGACTAAAAATTTTTACAGTAAGATTGATTCTTTAGTTTTTTACAAAATTTAATAAGATTATGATAATCTAATGGTATCAGTGTTGCATATTCTAACAAACAAAGAAAAACGTAAACAAAACAGCTGTGTAGTAAAACCAATTGAATAAATAAAAACTAAAAAATCGAACAGCTTTTTTTATCTGATTGCATATGATTTGCATCTGATGGTATAACCATACAGCGGTATACAAAAGAGATTTTTTGACAAGCTCACCATTTCATAGACTTTTAATATGATCTTCCATAAGTAAAATCAGATAATGCAAACTCCGCTTAATATGTATTTTTGCCTTTTTTGTGGGGTACATATTTTTGTCTATAAAACTCTAAGGATTTTTCTTTACATTGTGTATAAAATTTTATTTATATTTGACATAAGTATCCAGCCAGAAAAATAGAATCGGCAGAATGATGAAAAAGAGTTAAAGGCTGTGATACATACGTTGACAAAACAACTTAGTTTACAGCCGAAATGATAACACCATTAAAGGTTTATCAGAACATTAAACTTCGATTATTCAAACAATAGAACACCTTAAAAAGGAAAATTCATCACAATATATAATAAATATGTTATGACTTTTCAATGCACAAAAATAGCTGATTAACATAAAATAAAAAATTAAGGATCTGTTTAAACAAAATATGATTTTAAACAAATATTTAATTGAAATTAAATTTTTAATGTAATCGAATTTAAAATATTTCACTTTCACACTAAGTTCTCACATTTTTTTAAACTGTATTAGCATAGAAAAATTTCAATATAAAAACCAAATACGTGGCGTAACATTGACATAGCAACTTACGAATTTAACGAAAAGATGCTAGGAACTTCTAGAGCAGACAATAAGAAACTAATAGAGACTGCTAGAGCGGACAATGAGAAATTGCTAATAAAGATGGATGAAAAGTTTCAAGAAACTTCTAGAGAAATTTCCGAGGTTTCAAAAAGAGTTTCCGACTTAGAGAACGGCGTGGATAGATTTGACGTACAAACCAAAGATGTTGAAAGTAAACCAAAAGATCTAGAAAATAAAGTAAATAATCTCCAATATCAAGAAGGCCCAGAACGAATTATTCAGGAAAGTTCTGGTAAAGCAAAGACCCCTACTTTTGATGGCAGCATACCGTTTAATGTATTTTTGTTTGTGACAGTTGCTTCCAGAAATATGAGTTGATTCTGGCCTTAAAAGGAAACGCTGCAGAAATTCTAGACAGTGTGCCAATCACCTGCAGAAATAATAATGACGACATAATGGTGGCACTGCAGCGAACGTATGGTGGCGAACACAAAAAAGAAATATACAGAATAGAACTAAGAGGAAGAGTGCAGAAAGCAAATGAGTCGAGTCGCAGGAGACTGCGAAAGTAATTGCTAAGCCGCAAATATTTAATGTGCGTAACCTCGAAGTAACTGCTGAAAAGGATATAAGCACCAAGTTAACAGAGGCAAATATGAAGGCATTAGGTGAAACGCGAGGCAAACTGAAAGACAAATGCTACAACTGTGGTAAAGTGGGACACTTTCAACGAAACTGCCGAGCACCAAGGAAAAGCCACCAGCCCGTTTATCGATTAACCCAGGGGTCACCGTTAAAACTTAAGCTAGCACTGCGGCGCATGATCCAGCTTGTACAACTGAGGGCCCCACAATCTCTATATCTGGAATACAGCAGGGAAAAATCAGTCTTACTGCTTGTTTATATATCAACGGCAGAAAGCACATTTGAACTATAGACACAGGAGCATCACAGTCTGTCATCAGACCCGATTTAGTTAAGGAGGCAATTGAACCATTATATGGGGTACGACTACGCACAGCTACTTGGGAGACTGTCTATGGTAAAGTGAATGTAAAACTAACGACTTCCAACATAAGCGTCAATCATGTATTTATTGTTGCCGATATTGTGGACGAAGAAATCATTGGTGCAGATTTCATGATTAGTCACCGCATTAATCTACATATGGGGCAAAAAGTTTTGATTTGGCGTAATGTTGAAATACCCCTTGATGTTGGATATGAGAGCAAGATGCAAGGATTATAAGCACAGAAAGGGTAGGAATCATGGCAAGCACAGTTCAGAGGCTGTAGGAAAATACCGTATCGTGGACATTCGACAAACGCATATCGAGTCGAGTGAAGCCTGGTCAGCGGCGAAACGGAGCGACCCCATGTTAGCGAAGATTATATCACCCAAAGAAGAAAACAGGAGGCCTACCCGCGAGCAGATATCAGCTGAAAGTCCGCTGATGGAGGCATATTGGGCCCAATGGAATAGCCTACAGGTGTTAAATAGTTGCTTATACCGTACATCGGAAAGTTCCGACGGCAAAAATGTGGCCAATTTTATTGTGGTGCCGGCATCTGAATAAACGAGGTATTAAAGAGTTCCAAGGAGGTCCCAGTGGTGGTCATCTTGGTGTCACAAAAACCATAGAGAAGTTAAAACAACGGTTTTGCTGGGTCGGCTGTCAACAAGCTGTAGGCGAGTGTATAGAAAATTGCGCACAATGCATCGCAGCCAAAGGACCAGTAAGAAGGAGTATTGTACAACTTCAGGAGTTCAAATCGACTCTTCGCGACTTCACCTCCCGGACACCTGCAAGAACAATCTTTGGAACGGAACTCAAATTGCCTGGTGATTTAGAACTTGGTGTTAAGCCCACCACAACAGACAGTGAAAACGACAACTCTTCCCGGGAACAAGGTCCTTAACAAATATCATGAGTTCCCAAATAAATTTTCAATTTAAATTTTAACAGGATATCAGTAATCGGACCTTAGCCTCATTTTCCCAATGTCACGCTAGCTTCTAACTGGGAATTCAACTGACACATTTTTTGATTTTGACTGTTGGTTAAAACCAAAAAGCGGACATTCAGCAATTGGGTCTTAAATGTTAAATTACTTTATTCGAAATTATCGCAACTTTTACGACTTAAGATTTTAAGAATTTTCCACTCCATGAAGATGCCGCTCACGTAGTAAAAAACGTTCTCTTGGTTTTGATATGTGCAGATTTCAAAGGTTCGGCACCTTTTCTAATTGTTTTTTTTTTTTGCGATTCCAATTGATTGTCTTTGAAAATCAGATTTCCCAACGCATTTGAAAAAAGGTTAAAAAACAGGGAAATTTGCTCAAATTTTAGCGGAAAACAGGAAAACTTGCTCAATTTTCCCCTGCTTCCGAACCTTTGTAGTCTGTATAAAATTTTATTCGGCCGCTGCCTGCTTTGTAATCTCTATATTATTCTTACTTTATGAATTTACAATCTGGTAAATTGCCAGTTAAAAATTGATACAAATCATTCAAACCTGATATCTTGTTTAAAAATAACTAAAGTTTAGTACTTAACCATATTTATAAATGTCAAATTTATATAGAAATATCTGTGTTTAATGTTTAACCTTGGTTGTTTTTTTAAAAAGTTACTTGTCATAGGCTTGAATAGATTTAACTTCATTCAAAATCACATTTTTTGAAGTCCTGAAAAAGAACTGATTTAAAAGGGGAAAATCAGAATTAAATGATACTTTGGAATCAATGAAAAATTGATTCCTAAAGAATCACTTCCATTTATTTTTGCAGGATTAATTATGCAAATATAAAAATAAATAATATAAAAATAAATAAAGAAGCGAAAGAAAGAAAAACGTAAATAAAATAAAATTTATAAAAAGTAAATATAAGAAAAAAGGTTTTTGTTTTTGAAAAGAAAACGGTAGAATACACACTGGACAACTATATCACCAGCCTACTTAACCAGCGTCTGCCCCGTCACCCCAACAATTAGTCCTTCTCCCGCGAAGATCTGGTGGAGGTCTCTGGAAAAAATCATTTTGCAGACAGGTCCGTAAATTTATATCATTTAAAGTGCTGGAAAAGTTTATCCAAAATATTTTATAAAGAAAAGTATGTATCAAATCCAATTTGTCACTGAGATATTTTTAGGTTATCCTACATCAGATCTGTATAGATTTGATCATATCTTATTAGATAATAAATTTGTCCCCAATTTAGAGATTACCCGAGGAAAAAAGTTGATTTGAGGCAATCATATCCAATTTGGTATTCTTCAATATATGCTCTAATATCTCGCTAATTTTATTTGATACGAAAAATAGCAGACCGAATTTTATCCTGCAATATATTTGGGGATTAAATTGCTCCAAAAAATGGCAGATCAAATCAGATTAGATACAACAATATATTGTATCGAATCTACTTTATAGAAATATATATACAAAAGTACACTCACAATATATTTTCCGTTACCGACTGTAGTTTATTAAAAAAGTAATACGTAAAGTTTGTTTTTAAAAGAAGAATCAATTGAAATTCATAGATATATATTTTTTAACTATTTGAATCAGTCATTCGAAAAACAAACTATAAAAATGTACAGGCATTCAGTAGGAGTTGGTATTTTCTGTTAAATGTAAAATTTTATGTTTTCTGTTTTTAAAAATTGAAATTGATATAATTCTTTTTTGTTTTTTTACCAAAATAGTTTGTATATATACAAAATTATTTCAATTAAAATTACAAGAAATTATTCAAATATAGATACACACAAGAAAATAAAAAAGTATATACATCCTGTGTATGTTGTGTTTTGCAAAATTTCATACAAATAGCAAAAAAATTTAATTTGAAAAACAAACCCAAACATCGTTTTTTTCTACTTTTTGTCAGTTAAAAATTTATGGTTATTTTAAACAACTTTCTATTGTTTTTACTACTTTTGTCAATTATTAAACAATTATTGAAAATAAACAACAAAATGGGTTGAATATAATGAAAAATCAGTCGTCCTCTTTTTGATTGGATTTTCGATTAATTTAATATGTATTTTAGATTATTTTTTAAGAAATAATATTGTGAGTGTATATATAAAAAAGTTTAAAAAAAAAATTTAAATAAAAAATTGGGTCTAAAAAACAATGCAATTGGGTTTTACCAGATTTCAAGGAAATTTTCTGAAATTTGTGCAGAAAGATTAAAAATTTGCTTTGAAATCAGGGAAATTGGCTCAATTTTCTTTCAATTACCGAACCTTGTAATGTGAACAAAAATTTTATTTGGCCGCTGCTTACGACGAAATCTTTATACTTATCCTTCCCCTATTATTAATTATTTCCACACTCGCAATATTATTTGAGTAAAAACAACCAAAAATCCTCCTTGAATTTTTATTTAATTTAACGCCTTTTATATTTCTACAAATATAATAACGTGTTCTACAAAAGGAGTAATTAAAGGTTCATTTAATTGGATTTAAAAATCAGCAAATCAACATTCCAAAAAACTTTAAAATATTTTTCAAAGAAATTTAAAACCTTTTGTCAATTTGTATTTATTTAAGAATTTATTTAGCTGCTTGGCACAGGTTCTAAATAATTATTGAATTTGTATATCTTCTTTTAAAACAAAAAATAGTGATTCCAATTGTATTACTTTTTTTTAATTAAAAATGTGAGATTCAAATACAAATAGAATCCCCAAAATTTCAGAATTATATCAAAACATAACATTGAAAATATTAGAAACAACAAAAGCTAAGAAATAAATTATGTGTTTGTTAGTAAAAATAGACAGGACAGAGAATATAATTGCTATATTTCGTGTTCCGTCGGAGTCCATATATGAAAACAAGTAGTTATAGATATAGAGATATAAAAATAAAGCTTTTTTATAAAAAAAATTACCGATAAATGTAGACAAAATTGCCCAAAAACGCAATTGAAATTAAAAAAAATCCGAAATAAAAGAACACAATTTAAATTGAAAAACTCGTAATTGATACTTAAAAAGATCAATTGAATTTAAAAAATACAAAACGCATTTAAAAAAATTATTGAAATTCAACAAATATTTATTTAATTTAATTTGTTGTTTTTGAATTTCGATTGATGCTTTATAAATTACATTTGGAGTCATTCCATAAGTTTTTGAAACAATCTAATCGTTTTTGATATGTTCATTGGATTTGAGTAAAAAATTGCACGTGGCTATTCCACGTTCCCATGATATCTGTGCTGTTTTTTAATTTTAAAAATTCGATGTAGTTCAAGGTGGCGTTGTGCAAAATGTCCCCAAGAAATATGACCCCAATCAAATATGGGAAAAAGTTCATAATGAAAATTAACCCTAACAATATAATATAAAATGAAAATGATTCCCAAATTTAAGTTTGGGTCATATTTTCATTTACTAGATTGAGGCTTTTATGTATTATGCGAAATAACCCCAATTTGAAGAAATTAAAAATGGTCAAAATATGATAAAATGAGAAATGACTCGAAAATATGCAAACCAAAGAAATGTTGTTTATGCACAGCATTATACTCATTTATATTGCATGGGCTCAATAACATTCGAATGTACTACTCCTTATAAACACTCAAGTTACTTGGGCCAACCTAAATTGAAATATTTTAAAAAATTATAATCAAAATCAATTTACATAAATCAAATATTTTAGTGATGCGCAACCACTACCTTGTAAAATACGATAGTTCAAAAATTAAATAAATTTCTGCTCTCCGTCCATGAGTAAAGTGTTGCATCGTGTGACCTCCCAGCCAGTTCTTATTAAATTTGCGGGTAACAATGAAAAAGCCATCTATAAAATTTTTTATCATCTTAAAGCGAATGATTTTCCATGACATTGCGTCTTAGAACTTGGCAATTTTGAAACCTGTTAAGAATTATATTTGTTCTTAATCTATGAAAAACAAAATTTTCGCTTGCGGCGCCAACTTCTACAACTGTTAATATACGATAAATGAAAATTTTTAAAGAAAAATCGCGCGTTTTTTGGTAACAAGTTTTCGACTTCGGCGCCAACTTCTACAACTATTAATATATGAAACAGATTTACCCTAGCTTTACTTGACTGATGAAAATGCCAGTTTGGACCCAAATTTTATATCACACAAATTGGGACCATTTTACATTTTCAAAAATTGTGGCTTAATTTCCAAATAAAATTCGACCCCATTTAAAAAATGAAATTTGACCCCGAATTCCTGGGATAATTTTGCTTAAAATCTTAGATTAGTTAAAATATCCATCATTGAGCTGCTAAAAGTATCAAACTTTATCCAACAGCACGGTCTTCACAGGAACGTTTAATATCCATATCCAAATTTTCAGTGATATCCATAGAATGACTCTTTGGTTTTCATTTAAAGCAGTTGATATTTTTTAATATCAATTGATATTTTCTAAAATTTTAAATGGCGTTTTTTTAATTATGTGACTTTTTGATTTACAATTGCTATTTTTTTTTAATGAAAATGCTGTTTTTTATAAAAGTCTTCTAATTAAAATTACTTTTTAAATAATTATTAATTTGTCAGTAAATCTTAATAAAATGGAGGAATATGAACAAAGCAATTTAGTAATTGAATTCTATGCGTAGAAATACTGAGAAGGAGCTTATTATTGGAGACTACTGAAATCGTAAAGCTAAATTCGTAAAGCTGTATGGTATAGAACCAGAGTTACCAAGTCAGGTAGGAACACAAAAATACTGTTTACAAACTGATGATCCAACGGAATATTACAAATCAGTCTTATTCATTCCATATTTAGATGAAATAATCTCAAGTATGACAAATAGATTTTCCGGTCACGATAATGTGATAAAGAATGTATACAATATTGCACCAAGCTGAGTCTTATACCTTTCGTCAAATGAATTTTGTAGCCTAATAGATTTTGAAAAATGATCTAAAAGTGGTTAAAAGCTTTACAACACAAAAAGAATCAAAACGTACTTAAGAAATTAAATGGGCGAAATAAGACTTTCTGCACTGGTTCGAATGTCTGTATATCGTGAAGACAAAATTGCAGACAAAATTGTTGACTGTTTAATGACGAAAAATCGTTGCATTAATTTTAAAGTTTAATATTAAATATATACATTAGATCTCAGACAATATGATAAACAAGTGTTAAATACAAATTATATATGAATTTAAAGCTGAAAATTTTGTTTAAATGCTTCAAATAGACCAAAAAAAAAAGATTTAGAAAAAAAAAATTATAATATATTTTGGTATGAAGTTTAGAACTTTTATTTAAAACAAAACACATACTTACGAAATTTAAAAAAAAAATCTTTATAAAGTACCATTATTAAAATTCATGCTCTTGTATGCACAATTTTATGAGCAAAAGTTGTAAAAATGTTTATGTTTCTTTGACTGTAAATGGCGTAGTTTTTTCTACTGCTCTACATTTGCAATACGAATAAACTATCAAATGGAAGTAATATTTATGAAGATATTTTTTTTTGTTCAAGATTATCTGAAAATTTATTATGGTGAGGTTGTTTTATCATGATAGAAAAAATAAATTTTTGTCTGTCACTTTTAGCCGAATAAAAAATTGAAAATTGGACCACAAAATTATTTTTTAATACTAAATGCCAAATAATATATTATCAAATAAAAATTAAAAAAAAAAATCATTTCGATAGTCTTTATGTGCATTATTTTAAATAAAAATTCTCAACCTAAAAAAACACCCTTTATATCTCAAATATGTTGGAAATTATTGTACCATATCTTATGTCATATCAAAAAATTTATATATTTATATCTTATACCATAACAAAAATATTTCTGATCTGGGCCCATATACTTAATCACATCGCTTATTTACGAGAAGACCGGCATAACTCATAAAAAACGATTTCCAGACATTCCAAGTCAGTTTACTATCTAAAGTGATCCCTAAATATTTAAACTTCTTGGAATACAGGATATTGTTGTCATTAATGGAAACAGCACCAAGGCTCAGTTTCCTTCTCAATGTGAAAGATACCAAGATTGTCTTACAGGATGCACTTATAGATTTCCTAATCTCCTTGTTATAATCAGTCAGAGATCTCCTATACTCATCCCAACTCCTATTGCGTTTCGCATCGTTAAATAATTTCCTAATCTCTTGCGCATATCCTCGAGAAGTTTGTTGTACCAGGAACAATTAGTATTTTTAAGAGATATAAAGTGTTTGTTCGGGAAAATACAAAGCAATCTGCGACTTTTTAAAGAATCATGCCTTAAAATCTGGGAGTTTTTGGAAGGAATCTGAGGTCTCTTTAAAAAGAAAATGTGGCCACACATGTTCATTGGAAGTAAACCCTTAAGCCTAAAACAGATAAACGCTGAGTAGACATTTTGTCGAAAAGACCTTGTTTTTTTCGAGAAATTAAAACATTTTCTAAATAAACAAGAGCTGCCTTCAAATACTATTCATTAAAAATATTGTGTTGTTTTTGCAAAATTTTTAAAATTTGACAGAACTGTCGCTATCTGGCTTGAGCTTTACAGTTAAAGAGGTTTTATATTAAAAAAGCTATATTTAAGAATCTGCCAGTGATTGTATTTTCATAATATGTGAAAACAAATAAAAAAGTCAAATAATAAATATCTGTAGAAAAAAGCACTTAAATCAACTTAAGTAAATTTTCCAAGATTTTGTAGTTCATAAAACTTGTGAAAATGCATACAGTAGCTCCAAGTGAAACTCGTACAGCGCAGTAAATTTTCTTTTTGTCATTTGAAAATAACAAAAAATATAATTTAAAGAGAGCATATTATTTTTACTACACTTTATACTGCATTAGCTGACAGAGAAAAAATTTAATTTTTTTCTCTAATTTCTGAAAAAAGTTAGAAATTCCGTATAAGTGGCAACTTTCTATGCAAAAGCGAAACTCGTACGGTTGGAATACATCTGGCAATATGCATGTTTACCGCAGCCAACTTCACTATGTTTATTTAAAAGCACTAACGGATTTTCCAGAAACGAAAGCAAACACATTTTTTTTCATCAGTTGACTGAAAAGCTAAAATATATATAAAATGAGCCGACTAAACGGTCAGACCAGCCTGGAAATTCGAAAATTGGTCATTCAGCTTTACAAAGACGAGAAGTCGTTGTAAGAAATTTCAGATATTGTAAAAAGAAGTCGTTCTACCGTTCAATATATTATAAGACGGTTGGAAAATGAAGGAAGAGTGGAAAATAAGTCCAAAAAGGCAAACAATAAAATTTTTTGTGATAGCGATGAGAAGTTTTTAGTAAGAGAAGTGAAGAAAAACCCGTTCATAAGTGCCCCAAAACTCGCATCAATTGCCGAAATTGAGTTGGGAAAGAAGTGCTGCCCCCAAACAATAAGAAATATATTACACAAAGCCGATTTAAATGGCCGAAGAGCAAGGCATAAACCACTTATAAGTGACAAAAACCAAAAGTCAAGATTACGTTTTGCTAAGCAGCACCGTGCTAAGGAAATTTTGTTTTGGAGCAATGTGCTTTTCACTGACGAAAGCAAATTCAACATATTTGGTTCGGATGGAAAGCCCTACGTGTGGAGAAAATCCAATGAGGCACTTCTTTCCAAGAATTTGAAACCAACAGTCAAGCACGGTGGAGGGTCGGTATTGGTTTGGGGTGTTTTTTCAGCCGCTGGTCCTGGAACGCTGCATTTTATAGATGGAATCATGAACCAGACAGCATATTTAAACATTCTTAAGGAAAATTTGCCACGTTGTAAGGAAAAACTGGGTCTAGGTGCTGACTGGTATTTCTACCAAGACAATGACCCGAAGCACAAAGCTTATAATGTGCGGTCATGGTTGTTATATAATTGCCCACATGTCATTGATACACCAGCACAGAGCCCAGATATTAATCCTATAGAGAATTTGTGGAGTTATCTTGATGGAAAAATAAGGCAACGGCAGATTAGCTCAAAAGCTGATCTGAAGACAGTTCTTCAAGAAGAATGGGAAAACATTGACCCCAGCTTTTGCAAAAAACTTATTAAAAGCATGCCAAAGAGATTGCAAATGGTTATAGAAAACAAAGGCATGCATACAAAATATTAACATTAAGAAAAATGTATATACCTTTACCTTTGTATATGCTGTACGAGTTTCGCTTTGGTATAAAAAAAACCGTGTTTTTAGTTATTTCTTTTTTTTCAAATGAAGTAATATTTTATGTTTTTATTTTGTTATAAAGAGAGTCATATAATATGCTAATAAAATACGTAAAAAGTTTGTTGAAAATATTTTTGATTTTGTTGTTATAAGTCAATGAATAAAAATTTGTTAGCTGTACGAGTATCGCTTGGAGCTACTGTATTTTGTAAGGTCCTTACATAGTAAATTGTATCAATTTATTTTTCCACATTAGTTTTTCTACTCAAAAGTTTTTGAAAAATCAACTTTTTTAGATTATAAAAATAAAATTAAATTAATGAAATTTTTATGTATTGTTGATCTGTTATTTTGTAATTGAATAGTATTAATAGGATTTTAGATCATATTCATTTTTAAAATTGTTTTATTGCAAAGAGATTATATATAGATTATAGAGAATAAAAATTGAAAAATTCAACAGAGCCTGCCTATTCTGAAGGCTTTGGCTTTTAAAATATATTCTAAGGTTAAAATAGCTTCAGAATATGAGAATTTTCGGGAGTAAATTATTTCTCAGAACCCTAATCAATAATTAAACAGACAAATTTTATGTTTCTATCTTGCTCTTTATAATTTAAATTTGTGTTTGAAGTTACTCCAAAAGTAATCTGGTATTCCCATAATCACTTCTGGAGTTAGTTCTAGTTAGTTATATCTTATATTTTAGTTTAGGTAAACGGGTCCGGGTTCCATGTAGAAAAGATTTGGTTTGAAACCGATTTCAAAAGAATTTTCTTTGCAGAATTCCTACATGGTTGAAATATCAATTAAAAATTGTCTATTGTATTTTCTAAAGACTCACTCTAAAAAATTACTTTAAATTTTCTACATTTAAGTGTGTAACATTTTATTTAAAATAATACAGAAAGCATATATTTACTCACAAAATACTCTTTATTTTTTTTCAAACACTTTTGTTTGTTGGTAAACATTTCTAAAAAATTATAAACATTATTATTTTCAAAGCAACACATTATGTGTGTTGTGTTGCACAAAATACTTTTTATTTTTTGTTTGTTGGTAAACATTTCTAAAAAATTATAAACATTATTATTTTCAAAGCAACACATTATGTGTGTAAAAGTATTTTATTGTGTCTAAATTTTAATTTTAGGCATTAAATGCGTAAACATACGTACTATGAACTGTAGTTCAAGAATTTTCAAAAAATAATTAGAGAAAATAAGAAAATATATTAAAAGCAAACTAAAAAGGATCCTTTAACATAAATAAAATTTAAAAATAGCGTATTTGCAGTGTAACATTAAAAAAACGGAATTTTGACTGTAAACTGCGTTTACATTATGCTCGAAGACCAAATTTTCAAAATTTCTATGGTATGCATTTTTCACGTTTCCATCCATTGCTTTTGTTCAAACAAATACTCCATTTACTGCAATTGTTCGAAGGTATTCATATTAAAACAATATGTTTTTAGATTTCACATTAATTTTCAATTTTTTTAGAATATTAAGATATGAAGAAAGTGTATATCTTTATAGAAAAAGAAATGGTAGCAGATGAAGTGGTCGATATGGTGAAACTAGTGCAAAAAGTTATACATTATTACTACATTTTTAATGTAATATATTTACATGAAATATCACAATCAATGGAATTAATTTTTATATATTTTTATCAATATTACCACCAAATTTGCGTGGAAAAAAATATAAACATCCAAAAAATTAATTTACTTATAAAAAAACTTTTAATGAATTAATTTGTTAATGCACTTATCTAATTTAAGGTAATTAATCATTTAATTAATCACTATTTAGTTTTTTGTTAATTTCCTAATTCTGTACTTTAATATTACACTATTTTTAACTTTTTTTAAATCTATTTCACACTTTTTCTTAATTATATTGTTGATATAACAGGGCTAATTTTATTCATTAATAACTTAAATGCACCTTCGCTTTGTTTATAACTTACATGTGTGTATGCTAATAAAAATGCAAAATCAAGCATTTGTTGGTTTACGTTTTTAAATTTAGAATAGATTTCAAGTATTTAATATAAAACATTTTTAAATCATTTAAAAGCATTTGCTATTTTTTTATAAACATTCAAAAATGTATACGTATTCATGTTTTTGTGTTTTTAGGCACATGCATTCTATTTTTACACACATAAAGTGTTTTTCTATAATAATTTAAAATGTTGGAATACCAATTTTTGTGTCTATAATTTTTAGACACAATGTGTTAATAAAATCGCACTAACAGATTTCCCACAATTACCGAACGTAGGCAATAAACGATGTTCTTCGTTTTAATTTGAGTTTTAGACTGATTTTATTTAAAATAATTTCCTACAGACTAAGTTACAAAATTTACTTATGCATGGTTTTCACTATGTCATTTTTAATGTCAATTTGTCCAAATTATTGGCAATTGTATGAAAACAGGTTGTCATATGGTGTCATCTGAGTTTGCAGTCAGTTATGCACACGAACTGCCGTCTAAAATGACAGACAAGTGAAAACGTCAAATTTCAGTTTGTCAACAGATATGGCAGCATTTTCTATATAAAATAAAATTGACAACAAATTGTCAATTTTTCTTTGTTTGACGATCGCAAAGCTGTTATTTTATTTTGCTGGAAAAATTAATTGCAATGGAAATTTTTTAAATAAAGAAATAAATGGTAATGTAATAACACAAAACGCCGCACTAGTTTCTTTTTTATCTTTTTAAATTTTTTCCACTTTTTATTGAACACAAATTAATATTTTCTAATCAGCTGTTCGCTCGCCTCATCATATTTGACCTTTGTAATGAAAACGGCGTGTCAGTCAACTGACACAAAAATTTGACATAAGTCTTTGACACGCTCTGCTTTATCGACTTATAGTCAGTTTTTAAGATGTAATGAAAACGCATATGACACAAAATGACGAGAATTCATTTGAGTCAGTTTTTGTTGTCAGTTCATAAGACATAATGAAAACCGGGCATTAGAACTAAAAACTAATACTGCATGTATTTATGTACATATACAAACCGCATGTTTATGACATGCAGCCCGGACGCATGCGTTATCAGTTAAACTTAACAATAGTTTTCCAGATAACAGCAGGCCATAAAATTTACTAAACATAAAATAGAAGATTCATTGTTATTGAAAGAAAAGTTTTGAAGATAAAACTATCCTATGATAACAATGAAATCTCATGTTTATTTAAGAGATTAAATGCACATGTACACAACATGCAGTCTGTACGTTTGTGTTATCAGTTAAATAGTTCTCTAATAATGCACATCGTACCCAAAGTCATAAATTTATTGTTTGTATTTTTATGGAAAATGTTTTTGTTTAAACAAGTTAAACAAATAAAAATATCATATGCAAACAATAAATTTTTCATGTTCAGTTCTGAACATTCTGCGGGGGGCATTAAATTGTATAGCTAGGAGTCTTCTTCGCAGGTTCAGTTGATAGAAGCCATATACCAGAACTACGATTACGACTAGAGTAGATATCCCCAGCGCAGCGTGACCGCTTAAGTGATTAAAGGTTAGGCCTCTTAATTGAACGTCTTCTTTTTTGAGATCTGCTTCATGCCTTTTTAATACTGCAATTTCATTACCGTGGTTGATTACTATATTTCCTAGCGGTTTTATCAAACCCGAATCATCTAAATTGACTTCCTTCGTCAGGAAATTATGAAATTTGTTGGTTCGTCCACTTTGAAGATTGTAAGTAGCTAATAGAGTTATCTTATCTATTCGTGCCGTACATTCTACCTTTAGAGTAAATATACCTTGAAGGGTAAGCTTAATGATGAACTGTTGAGAATTCGAGCACTTTACGTGCGCAGATTTTTTTTTTTTGAATAATTTGTACAACCAGTTTCCTTTGCCTTCGAGCTCTATCCAAAAGGGCACTTTATCTACGTCATCATAAGATCAGTTCAGTTTAGTATGAGGTTTTATTGGGGATAGTTCACATACATTCGAAATGGCAGCTATCCAAAGAAAATTTTCTTCACATACTATCTGGTTGTGGAGAGTTTTCTTACAATTGTTAAGAACTGCTTGCGATAGGTAGTGATAGGAGTCTAGGTCGTAATTGTAGACAATATATGGAGATTTTATTTTAGCCATCAATACGCTATTATTCATCTTGAATGGCACTGGAATGATTCGATAAAGTTGAGATGCTTGCCGACTAAACAGCGAAATCTTTAAATCGATAATAAGTTGACTTCCCACAAAGATGCCTGTACCAGTCAATAGATGCCATATCTCTTCGAGTTCCGTACCTGTGTGCTTCCCTGGAAGAACATACTTGTCGGGTAAGATATCGCGAATCTTAATAATTTCTGCTTGCAACTGCTGTGGGCTAATTAGAGTTGGATACACCTTACCATGATTTACATTCAGCAGCAAATCAATGGCTTCTTACTGAGAAGCAGCTTGTTGTTTGAATTTATGTTGTTCACTTGGTATTGGATATTTGCTAGAACCGTCCAAAATTGTTCCTCAAACGTCTGCAGCCTTGGACAAATAAGTTTAGCTCTCTCAATCATTTGCGAAGGTTCGCTTAGGACGTTGAAATACCTCTTCATCTCGTAATAAACTACCAGGTTCCAAGAGGAGGATGCTTGATTTATTTGGCTAATTGGGTCCAAATAAATAGCAGTGTTGTTTTTAATTTCAGTAGTTTTTGTAGCAGAAGTAGTTAAAACCATGCACATGCTAAGCAGCGCCATCATCACTAAGGACGTACTCCTTTTCGACTGCCGCGTTCTTGGCCCTTGAAGATGCTTCTTTTCATCTTGTGTATAATCATCGCTTTGTAGTATTCGTCCTCACATTTAAGAGGACATACTTTTGTAATAGGACGTTTCACTATACCTCCTTGCGTTCTTATTTCAATAACTCGAACTTTGTCATCTTTGCCGGCGTTTGTGTTAACGATTACGCCTAGCGGCCATTTCATAGGAGGTGTATTCTCGTTTTTAATAACGACTACCTGATCTTTTTTAAGATTCTCCGTGGCTCTTTTCCATTTATTTCTTTGTTGTAGAGAGTTGAGATATTCTTCTTTCCATCATTTCCAAAAGTCTCTTCGCATCTTTTGTAATAACTTCCAGCGATCTAGATTTCCAAGCCGATCTTCTACCATGGATTCAGGGGGTGACAATATTGGATGGCCAACTAGAAAATGGCCGGGTGTTAAAACATTAATGTCATCAATATCGTCTCCTGTTGCATACAGCGGTCGAGAGTTTAATACCGCTTCAATTTGACTTAAAAGGGTTGACATTTCTTCATAGGTTAGGATAGTATCTCCAACTACCCTTTTTAGGTGATGCTTAAAATATTTTACTCCGGCCTTCCAAATTCCTCCAAAGTGAAGAGCTGCCGGGGGAATAAAATGCCACTTTACACCATCAGCTTCTAAGGTAGGAGCCAATTTGTTGTTGTTTTTAATTGCTTTTATTAAGTCATCATTTAGCATTTTCGCTGCGTCAACGAAATTTGTTCCATTGTCGGAATATATTTTTGAGCTTTTGCCTCTCCTGAAAAAGAACCGCTTTAATGCTGCCATAAAAGCTTCGGAAGTCAAATCACTAACCAGCTCCAAATGAAGGCATCTTGTTGCCATGCATACGAAAACAGCTACGTATCCTTTATATGTTTTTCTTTCTCTGCCTTTAGAGCATTTAATGCTGATTGGCCCAGCATAATCCACACCAGTGTTGACAAACGGATATACAGCTGATACCCGAGATTCTGGAAGATTACCCATTATTTGATTGCCGGCTTCTTGTCTGTATCTTATGCAAGTCACACATTTTCTCACATGTTTCGCAAACCAATAATCCAATATAAGTGCCTGATGTTCACCTTCATCAGATTGAGACCACCGTGAAGCGTTCCTTTGTGCGTTTGATTAATTATAAGATGAGCGAGATGAGAGTTTTGTGAGATTATTGGGTGTTTTTCATTGTAGCTTAATGCAGAATTATGCAGCCTGCCGGCAACTCTTATCTATATCCAAAAACTTAGAGTCAAAAGCTTGTTCTTAGTATCAAGGCTTTTGCCTTTATTGAAGACATTGATTTCACTTCCGAAATCTTTTGTCTGCTGGTTCTTTATTATCAACAGTCTGGCTCGCTTCAGCTCCTCTGTTGTTAAGTAACTTGAAATGTTGGAGCTGTCCTTCTTTAGTTTGGTTATAAATCTTACAGTATATGCCAAAACGCGTTCCAGTTTATTCAAGGATGAACATTTATTTACTAGATCATTTATAACATTGTTGTTCACACAAGTAGTTGCGATGACCAAGCTTTCTTTGCATATGTTGACTATTGGCCACTCTGACTCTCCTACCGCTAACCATGATGGACCATTCCACCATAGACTATTGTTGATAAATTTATTGACTTTTATACCTCTAGATGCTGTGTCGGCTGGATTTTCTTCAGATTTAACATAACGCCATGAGATATTACGATATTTCTGTATATCTTCCACTCTTAATCGAACAAATTTTTCCTTGCTCCTGTTGTTGTTTATCCAGGCAAGCGTTATTTGCGAATCGCACCATCCAAATACAGAACGACGCCAATTTAAAATGCTAATTACTTTTGCAAGTAGTTTAGCCAATAGATGAGCCCCGCATAGTTCTAACTTCGGAATCATCTTCCTGTTTTTTATTGGATTAACTTTGGTTTTTGATGTAAGTAACGTTACCTTTTTGCCCACTTTTAGCATAAGCACTGTCTGATGCATCAGAAAATCCATGCAATTGGGCCATGTTGGTTTCTGTTGTATAAACCCATCTTTGAATTGTTAAGGTTTCCAGTTGTTGTAAATTACTTATATACTGCAGCCACTCATCTTTGAACTCTTCTGACAATGGAACGTCCCAACCTAGACTTGATGACCACAACTTTTGAATAAACAATTTACCTGTCACTATCACTGGTGACAGCCATCCCAAAGGATCAAATATTTTAGCTAATGTTAATAGAACCTTTCTCTTGGTGAACTCTTTTTGACAGACATTAACTTTGAAGATAAAAATGTCTTTTTTTCGGAAACCATTGAAGTCCTAAAGTTTTCACCGATTCGTTGTCTTCTATTTGAATGATCATGTTGTTTTAATGTTGTCGATGTTGTTAATTATTTGATTGCTGTTGGCAAGCCATTTGCGTAAATTGAAACCAAATCTGCTTAGTTCTTCAGACACCTCAGTTTAGATTATTTGGCAGTCTTCTAAGGTATTTGCTCCCGTTAATAAGTCATCCATGTAGAAGTCGTCTTTTATTACTGAATATATCTTAGAATTATTTTCTTTAATCCGTTCAGCAATATTAGCTAGTACTTTTGTTGCTAAAAGGGCGCAGCTGCTGTGCCGTAGGTGACTGTTGTTAGCTTATATTGTTGAACGACCTTAGATCTGACATCTCGCCACAGTATTTGTTGATGTTTTTGCTGCTCATCGGCAATCCAGATCTGCCGGTACATCTTTTCAATATCGGCAGATATTACATATTTCCAAAGGCGCCATTTCAGGAGGATGTCCCACCATCATGACGTCATTTAAGCTCAGACCATTTGAAGTTTAAGCTGATGCATCAAAAACCACGCGTAATTTTGTGTTTGAACTAGACTCACGGATGACAGCTTGATGAGGTAAAAAATAACCACTGGATGATGACTTAATTTTCTTCATGTGACCCAGGTTGATCTATTCATTCATAAATAGGATATAATCTTCTTTAAGCTGCGGGTTTCTTATGAATGTCCTCTCTAAACTAAGCAAACGAGCCATAGCCTGTTTTCTAGAATTACCAAGCGTATTAACATCTTTAAAAGGAATTTGAACAACGTACCTGCCATGTCTTGCAAATTTAGCAGTTTTTGGTTTTCTATTTCAGGTTCGTCAACTTCCCAGAATCTGTTCAGCTCTGATAAATTCATTGCAGTGACAGCAGACACTACGGATTTTGTGGTTCTGTACGAGCCACCGCTAATGATCCATCCAAGCTCTGTGTTTTGGCCAAGCATGTTGTAGGTTTTCTTGACGCCATTCTTTATAATTCGTGGATACAAATCCAACCCAATTACTAAATCGATTCGGCCAGGTTTATCAAAATTGCGGTTAGCTAACTGGATCTTTCCCCAACCGTTCTTCTTATTGGACATAGGCTCCTTCGGCAACGTTTTATACAAATTTGGCACCACTAAAACTTCGACTATAGCTTTGAATTCTTCGTTTATAGTTGACAAGATTTCAACAATCATTCTAGTGGTAGATTCATCTGCCATTCTGGTTGTCATACCGCCTAGCTCAGTTATTTCTCGGATGCGTGGTAACCTTAACTGCTGAGTAGTTTCTTCGGAGATTTTTTATTTTTACCATAGCTGTTGCAAACAAGGCACTCTTCTGTGGTGTTGTGTTATGCGTCACATTGGTTGACACTTTTTTAACATCCATGTGAATGAGTGTGTGGTTAGGTTTTTTGCAAGTGCTACACACCCAATCTTTAAAGCAACTCTTGCTGGCATCATGCAACAAACATCTATTGCAAAGTTTATTGTTTTTGGTAAAATCAATTCTTTTCCCAACTTCCTGAATCTTGAATTTTTTGCATACTGTTATACTATGCCCAGCAAATTTACAATAGGCGCAATTCTGGTTTTTCTCACTTTTCTTTGTGATGTTGTTTGCAAAATTTGATGATGTAGAAGAAACTGTTGAATGTAGTCGCTCAAGGAAGTCTAATACCGACTGCAGCTGCTGGACATCTTTCGGATTTTCCAACATTTGATCATATTGGTACATTGTAGTCCTTTCAAATTTCCTTAAAATTAGTTGAGCTAAAATCGCGTCAGCCCCGGTTCCACAATCACCTTTCTTTTTAATTATATGAACACTTTCGTTAATAGTGTCTAAAAATTGCTTCACCTCCTTCTCTTCATCTTTCAGTTTTGGAAGTGATAATAGGGTTTCAAGATTATCAGAAAATAATTTTTTATCATTCTCAAATCTATTTTCAAGGAGCTCCCACACGCGATTATAATTGTCAGCGGAGCCATTTATATGGTGATGTACCAACTTAAGTGCATCCCCTCCAAGTGACACTTTCAAATAATTAAACTTTGTTGTCACACTGTATCCTTTTTGGTTATGAACCAATTCTTTAAATAGGTCACGGTACATACCCCATTTATTTTGTTCTCCATTAAATTTCGGAACTTCCATTTTAGGTAATGAATATTCTCCCTCTTTGACATTTACTTTGACTCTATCAATTCTGTCTTCGACGGCGTTTATCGCGTCTTCGATTCCTATCATTGTCTTTTGATAGAACTTCGTCAATTTAAAGGACTTATTCTCCGATTGCTCAACTGTTGTTGCTATCGTTTTCGATTTTATTTAATCGAGTTAAAATCTTCGTCCATTTTTCATCAATCGTTATTGACGATGGTTCTGAACTAACGAGCTTTATGATTTCTTTAAAAATCTCATTCTGCTTGGTGAGTAGTTTTTCGATTTTATCCAGTTTTATTTAACGCACTGATTTTAAATTTTTTCACTCTCGAAGGACCACTTGTTAATAAAATCGCACTAACAGATTTCCCACAATTACCGAACGTAGGCAATAAACGATGTTCTTCGTTTTAATTTAAGTTTTAGACTGATTTTATTTAAAATAATTTCCTACAAACTAAGTTACAAAATTTACTGAACACTAAAAACTAATACTGCATGTATTTATGTACATATACAAAACGCATGTTTATGACATGCAGCCCGGACGCATGCGTTATCAATTAAACTCAAGAATAGTTTTCCAGATAACAGCAGGTCATAAGATTTACTAAACATAAAATAGTAGATTTTTTGTTATTGAAAGAAAAGTTTTGAAGATAAAACAATCCTATGATAACAATGAAATCTCATGGTTCTTTAAGAGATTAAATGCACATGTACACAACATGCAGTCTGTACGTTTGTGTTATCACAGCGTCATAAATTTATTGTTTGTATTTTTATGGAAAATGTTTTTTGTTAAAACAAGTTAAACAAATAAAAATATCATATGCAAACAATAAATTTTTCATGTTCAGTTCTGAACACAATGTGTTTCCATTTTTGAATTTTACACACTTTTAGTATATTTAAGGTTTAAAAGGTAGGCATAAAGATACCTACCATTATGGTAGGAAATTTAAATGAAAATTTATTAGAGTGCTACATATCACTTGATTAATCGCCCTATTTTAACTGATTTTTCGGGTCGAATAATTATTTTGGTTTTAAATTATTTGTTTTGCAAAGGCGATTAATCGAGGAGTCGATTAACCGAATTCTGTTAGGTTTGATGGTATTTGGAAAAATTGCCATTTTGTTAATAATAAAAATTATATTTTTATAATTTGTTTAAAATAACAAAAAAATACAAATTGGCTATATTATCGTTTTTCGATTAAAAGAATGATAAGTAAAGATAAATTTTGCAAATTATTTAATATAACTTAATTAATAAACATACATATTTTAATTTTCTTACAGGCATAAGAAAAATCATCATCCCATCTACCATCAACCTCATCTACACTAACTTCAAAACTTCTTTTTTCGGTAATGTATTTCTGGTGGGCACTCTACCCGGATTTATGACGGCCGGTCTACCCGGTTAAACGGGTTGTACTACTTTTTCTAATGTACTTTTAATTAAATAATTGAAAAATTGCCACAATTTTTGTAAATTTTGTAAAAAAAAAAAAATTTATACAAATCGAAAATTTTTTTAAAAATTAAAAAATTTTTTATGTGTCGAAAAATATTTTAAATTCGAAAATTTTTTAAAAATCAAAAATTTTTTTAATATTGAAAAAATTTTTTAAAATCGATAAATTTTGTACAAATTGAAAATAATTTAAAAAATCGAAAAATTTTAGAAAAAGTGAATTTTATAGAAATCCATACAAATTTTGTAAATTGAAAAATTTAATAAAACATAAGTTTTATAAAAATCCATAAATTTAGTAAAAATTCAAAAATTTGTTTAAAAATTTATAAAAAAAATCGATAAATTTTATAAAAATAAATTAATTTTATAAAAATAAATCAATTTCATAAAAATAAATCAATTTCATAAAAATCTATAAACTTTATAAAAATCAATAATTTTTTCAAAATTGATAACGCTGTTGTTGTTGTTGACTAATGAGTATGCAGGTATAACGCGAGTGTGTATTTTATAATGTGGATATTTTCATGAATTATCAGTATCTAAATTTTAATTTGTAGTGAAACGGAAAAACTTTTTTATGCTTTGTGGTTATTTCGAATAATTTATAATAAAAAAATAATTATATAAATTTATATTAAAAATAATTTAATTAAAAAAACTTTTATGAATATATAAAAATAAAAATCATTTATTCAAGATGTATGTGAAAAAATTTTTTGACAAAGCTGAATTCGGTGTTGTTACGATGGGTAAAGTTTCTATGGAATCTGCTTCGATTGGAGGTGTTTCAACGGTTTATCAATGTTAATTATTTCGGTGGGTGAAACTGAACAAATATTTTATGAATTTTGTGAAAATCCGACGGTTGATGGTAGTGGAGATTGAGTTTCCGAAGATGGTGGAATTTGTGGAGGGAATGACGATGATGATGCAGAAATTCTTCTAAAATATTTCTAGGTGACTGCACTATAATATAAAAATGTAAGAAATTGAAAACTGCGTTTTATTTCGTTAAAAAGTTCTTATTTATCATACTTACGGACGAGAAACTACATGTGGTGCTAAAAATTCCACTGTCCATTTGTGGCCACCGATATTTAAGAGTAGCACCACAGCCTGCGGGAAGATTTTCCTGACGTTTTTCCTTTACATATCAGTCGCGAAGGGATGTCCACCTTTTGGAACCTACATATATTCTCTATCTGTACAAAATATTTTCTTATGTACATATTATACCTTTCAACACAGGTGGGTTTTCCGAAGACCCCAGACATGATGAGGACTTGATTGTTTATATTTCTGTTACATGTGATCCATTTCTGTTTGCTATTGAAAATCAGCCAGATCGGTTGATAAATCGTTGAGATTTTAGCAAAAAACCAGGACTACCTCTAATTTTTTCCGTAAAATCCTTTTGTTTAATATGTATGTTAAATTTTACGCATAATAAACACATCCATCTGTTGAATTTTTTTTCTTCCACCTTTACACCTTTCATACGCAAACAACAAACACATACAAAGATTAACAATTTAATAATAAAAAATAACAAAAAACATGTTTTATTTACTTCTATTAACGACGGTTGAGTATGAGCCTCAATGGCTCAGTGGTCTAAGCGCTTTGTCACAAATAGTTTTTTTTCTTTAAGTCGCGCGATCGAACCCCGTCTATTCACCTTTTTTGTACAATATTTTCTTTTATATTTTCTTAAGACTTTTTTTTTATTTTTTAACATTACATATACGTACAGCACAGTTGACTTAAAAATGTCGGTCAGTTTTTCTGTAAATTTGGAGAACAGAAAGACGAAGTTTCCAAATAAGGTACAAGCATCATGGTAATTAATACACAAAATCTGATAAAATGTGGGCGGGATCCGTGAATTGGGCGTGGCACAAAATAGATTAAATTATATATTAAAAACGGTAAGACCGTAATTAAATAATCTATAAATGGGCTAAAAACATCAAAATTTTTATGAAAAACCCTCTAATACAAACAAAATACAAACGGTTTTATTTTCTGCTCCGATTTAAAAGAATTTATAAAAAGATTTTTAGACCATTTTATTTCTCATATATTAAGAAAATTTTATACATAATATCTCTTTGAGTGCAACTTTTTTAGGTTATAACTTATAATTATTTATAAAACAAATTTTTATAAACTATTTTCCTTCAAAATTTTAAAATTATTAAAATTAAGCTAAAGAAATTAAAATTGAAAAAATTTCTTAATAAAAAAGCGAATTGTTTGCTCCGATTTAAAAGAATTTATAAAAAGATTTTTAAACCATTTTATTTCTCATTTATTAAAAATTTTATACATAATTTCTTTTTGAGTGCATCTATTTTAGGTCATAACTTAATTTAGAAAACAAATTTTTATAAGCTATTTTCCTTCAAATTTTTAAAATTAAGCTAAAGAAATTAAAAACATTTTTTAAAAAAGCGAAATAATATCCCAAATGCAAATTTGCCAGCTAAATTAAACGTTTTTGTGGAAATAAAACACATGCAGTTCTAGTGAAACCTTTAAACGACAAATTTTTTTTACAACTAAAAAGATTTTTGAAAAAAATATGACAACACAATCAGTGTTATGATCGTGATTATTGTTGTTTTTTTTTTATTTTATTAGTTGAACTTCTTGTCTTTCACCTCTTCACATTTTATGTACAAACAACAAACCCATACAAAGGTTTGTTATTTGAATAAAAACCAAACAAATCTGTTTTAAACGAAAACTCTTTATTTAATTCTATTAACGACGTTTGCGTATGTTATTCAATGGCTCAGTGATCTAAGCGCTTTGTCACAAATACTTTTTTTCTTTTAGTCGCGCGATCGAGCCCCGTCTATTCAAATTTTTTTGTACAATTTTTTATTTTTATATTTTCATAACACTTTTTTTTTGTTTTTTTTTATTTTCTTGACTTTTTTTTAACAAAACAAAAACGTTCAGCACAGTTGACTTAACGATGTCGGTCAACTTTTCTGCATAATTGGAGAACTGAAAGAGGAAAAGTTTCCAAATAAGGTGCAAGCATCTTGGTTATCAATACACAACATCTGACCAAATGTGGGCGGGATCTTTGAATTGGGCGTGGCACAAAATGGATTAATTTATAACCTAAGACCGTAATTAAATACTCCATAAATGGGCTGAAAACATACAAATTTTTATAAAAACTTAAATTTTAGAGCTGTAATATGACCTATGGATACGTCTTATATATCAAAAGATCGAAAATCTTTAGTAGTACATATTTGATGAAAAACTCGGAAACTCGGTTGAAATACAAGAAAGTTATGACCAAAACTCTTCCCGGGTCCAAGTTTTATCACCAAACTAAATGGTAAATTTCCTCTTAAAGGCGTCCGTATATAAATCTGTCCATTTCATATATGTCCATATATAAACTTCACTTTTTTCCCAACAATGGTTTTAGCCGCTCTTACTTGTTTTTTATTATTTTTATTTACCTGGACTCCCATTTGCTTTGCAAATTCCATTCAAGTTTTTTTTTTATCCGGCAATCTACAATATGGGCTTCTTTTATTATACAACACATCATTGCCCTGGACCATCAATATTAGCTTTTTATCATCCATTGTATGTTTCTTAATGTTTTTCAGAATGTGTTTTTAAATATGTTAAACTTTTTTATTTCTTTTCGCTTTTTCTTGATTTTTTTCACATAAACAAAAACTAATCAGCTGTTTTATACTGTCACGTAAAGACGGAGGGAATAGTCCGCAAAATTTCTTTTAATATTCTCTTCATAAAGCTAACGGATCAGCTGATTCCGCACGTTTACGCTCAAGTAATTTGGGCTTAACACTTTCATATATATATTAAGGTGGCCCTTATTTTATGAGAAATGTGATATAACAATATCACATTCAATGACAATAAAATACCAATGTAACAATATACACACTATGTATATTCTGGCGTCCCTTTTTGTTAAAGAAAACAATCATTAACTTATTCCATGTACCTACAATAATAAAATTCAAAAACTCTTAACAAATATTTGAATACTTTTTTCATCATACAATTATTATTATTATTTCAAATGGCACTGCGCCCCGCGTTATAATAGGAGGTTTTGTGCGCGCAGAACCACCCTAAAGGTTCAAGCTATTTATGAAGCCAATAACCTTTCCGGGTGTAGTGTTTTAAATATCGGAAGGCGACAAGAAAGGTCACCCAAAAACCTGACACAAGCCCAGAAAAATCGCAGAGGACATGCCGTCCCCGATTTCAACCCGCAAAACCTGCACAACTCAATGTCCGATTAACCCTTCTTGTGCCTATGGTACTTAAGGTCGCAATGGCCAGTAAAGTATCCAATCGGGGTCCATAGGTCCCTTCGACCAGGGGCCCAGACCCACCACTGGGCATAGATATAAATCTCTTGGTCTGTCGTTGGCCACGAGATGTTTGCCAATAATCGTAAAATTTTGACTCCCCACAAAAAGGTTCAGGGCCTAGGAATCTATCCCAGGGTAAGAGAGTTGCTTCTACCGAGTCGGTTGAGAGCCGTAATACATTCCATGCCGCCTGACTTTCAGAGGGAATATAGACTCGAGATCTGACAACACGCCTCCGTATGCATTCCACACACACATATGTCGTAAATTTCCGCTTAGAAAATGGAGAGATATTTGCCCATGGGAAAGGCGCGCTGAAACGCGGGCCCTAAAACCCCGCACCCGTATCCCTCTTCAGCTGTTTCGAGCCATCTGTGAACCATAATTGGGCCCCAACTTCAGGTTCCCAAGTCCGGTTTGTCCA
Organism: Eustalomyia histrio; assembly: GCA_949748255.1. Lineage (NCBI taxonomy): Eukaryota > Metazoa > Arthropoda > Insecta > Diptera > Anthomyiidae > Eustalomyia > Eustalomyia histrio. The sequence goes on from CATIYI010000012.1 coordinate 72,714, forward strand.
CATGCTCCTGTTCAAAGTCATAACGTCAAATTACCTGACCAACCTCTGTTCCGGTAGCATCCTAGGCGCGGCCTTTGTGATTGGGTCATCCATAAGAACCTCGGCGATCCTCATGTGATCCCTTAGGTGCCGCTTCTCATGCTACCGAATTATCTGAGTCTAGTTGAGCCCATGATGGCCGCCTCCATTAGAGAGATATGCAACGGAGGAATTCCCATCATGGCCCCGGTTGCATCATCTTGAGAGCATCCATCGTTTTCAACTGTTCGACCTTTGGCCACCATGCGATAGCCGCATAGGTGATCATAGGTCTGACAATAGTATTGAATGACCAATACACCATCCGCGGTCTCAGACCCCATGCACTCACAAAGAGCCCTGGCAGGCATAGAAAGCCCTTGTGGCCTTTTTTGACAGCGAGTCAATATGATTATTCCAGGTTAGAGATTTGTCAAGAGTAACCCCCAAATAACTAACCTTAACAGAGTAATCCATCACCATGCCTCCACAACAGGCCTTAATAGATTACCCTTCCTTCTGTTCGTAAATAGTACCGTTAGTGGTATCGTTTTCGACGGGTTGATGGATAAGACCTTTCCCTGGCACCATGAAAGAGTAAAGTTCAGAGCCTCTTGCATGCGCTCTGAGATCATCCTGTCATCCCATCCGCCCTGTATATCTATAAAGGAACATAGGGCAATGTGCTTTGCCTTTAGTGCCCTCTCAACCATATTGACAACGTGATGAACAGCTGTTTGGGTAGACTTTTCCCGTTAATACGCGAACTGAAATCGTGTATCGGTCTCCGTACGAGGCAAGTGTCCCTAATATAGCCATCCAAGACTTTCTCAATAGTCTTAAGGAAAAACGAGCTGAGGCTTATTGGTCTAAACGATTTAGGATATTGTTCGGATTTTATCCCTGCATTTGGTATAAAGACCACCTTCACCTCTCTCCACGGTGTTGGTACACGACAAAATAGCAGACTGGATCTAAATATCCTAACCATGCCGCAAAAGGCATGGATAGGAGAAAACTCCTCCATCGCCCACCAAACCCTGTTCTCCTGAAAGGAGAGTTTAGGATTTTCCATGTGGCATCCGAACCGCCGGAGGTTACACATCCCGGGAAGTGCGTATCTAGCAAGAGTTTACAGGTTTCAACGTGAGATTCAGTGTATGAACCGTTTGGTCTCTTCAGAGTACAGAGACCATTTGTGTAATCCTGTGATAGGGGCTTTTGAAGTCGCACAGCTTCTGGAAGTTCGTGGACCTTTTGGATCTGCGTAGTTCCTTGTTGCATGCAGTAAGTGCAGCCATATAGGTGACCCAGTCACCTGTTTGTATGGCACTATTGAAACATTTCCTGCCTTTTCTTTTGAGCTCCTTAAGACCATCATCCCACCATGGAACATCCCTCTTCGTCCTCCTGGCCTTTTGTGGGCAGCTCGCAGCATAAGCTAAATTCCCTTGAATTTCTGCCGCCTCATAATCAATTTCCCCTGAGCTCAGAATGAGCCTCTTGGAAAAGTTGGTATTGCCTTTCTAATGATGACGGAAGTTTTCCCAGTTCGTACGTCTAGGATTACGGTAAACCTGATTAGAAACCAATGCACTGATAAGATCAAAGACCAGATGTTGTTGATCAGACATTGAGAGCTCATGTCAGACATGCCAGTTAGAGATGACAAAATACAGATTAGAGCTCGTAAGAGTGAGATCCAAGCCCTCCGACCTAATTGCATTCCTAAAAGTCGGTTCGTCACCCCTGTTCGCTATGGAAAAATGTTTAGAACTTCTTGATTAGGTAATTGATTACTAATATTATCTGGCTTAACAATATTTATATCTGGATTAGGTGCTAATTTTGAATTTGATTTAAAAAAAATTATTGCTTTATCTACATTAAGTCAGTTGGGTTTAATAATAATGATTTTATCAATAGGTTATTTTAAGTTAGCTTTTTTTCACTTATTATACATGCTTTATTTCAAGCTTTATTATTTATATATTCAGGAGCAATTATTCATAATATAAATATTTTTCAAGATATTCGATTAATAGGAAGATTAAGAATAATAATACCTTTTACTTCTTCTTGTTTTAATATTGCTAATTTAGCTTTATGTGGGATACCTTTTTTATCTGGATTTTATTCAAAAGATTTAATTTTAGAGGTAGTTTCTTTTTCTTATACTAATTATTTATTATTTTTTTTTTCTTTTTTTCAACAGGTTTAACTGTTTCTTATTCTTTTCGTTTAGTTTATTATACAATAGTTGGGAATTTTAATTGTTTTTCTTTAAATTTATTAAATGATGAAGGTTGAGTAATATTGAAAAGTATAATAGGTTTATTTATTATAAGAATTTTTGGTGGAAGTTTATTAAATTGATTAATATTTTCTAGACCTATATAGTGTTAGTTTTACCTTTAATTTTAAAGTTATTAACATTGTGTGTGTGTTCTTGGAGGCTTAATTGGTTATTTAATTTCTAATGTTTCGTTATTATTTTTAAATAAATCTTTTTACAATAATAATTTATCTAGTTTTTTAGGTTCTATATGGTTTATACCTTATATTTCTACTTATGGGGTAATTTTTTATTCATTAATAATTGGTAAAACAGTTATGAAATCATTTGATCAAGGTTGATCAGAATATTTAGGGGGTCAATATTTTTATTTTAATTTAGTTAAAAATTCTAAATTTAATCAAATTGTACAAAATAATAATTTAAAAATTTATTTAATAAGTTTTATATTTTGAATTTTAATTTTATATTTATTTATAATATATTAATATTCAAATAGCTTATTTAAGAGCATAATATTGAAGATATTAGAGAGATTACTTAATCTTTGAATGTAATGAATTAATTATAGTAATTTATAAAAAAAATTAATTTAATTTTACAATGAAAATGTAATGTTTTATTTAAACTATATAAATGTTGAAATATAAATGGAATTTAACCATTATTATAAAAAGTTAGCAGCTTTAACTTGAACATCATATTTCTTTAATTGGAGTAAATCTCAATTTTATCATTAACAGTGATAAACCTCTTTTTGGTTTCAATTAATAAATAAGGGTAAAAATTACCTAAAATTAGGTCGAAACTAATTACAATAAATCGCTTCATATTTAGATAAATTGAAAAATTCAATACTTTTTAAATGCAAATTAAATGTTATAATTAACTATAATCTTTATATTATAAAAGTTATTTATTTAGTTCAATTTAGTATACCTTGATTTCATTCATGATAAAGACCTAATAGAAGAATTATAATAAAAATAATTGATGTAATTGTTCAGTTTATTAAATTAGAAAATTTAATAATAATGATAATAGGTAGAATTAAAGCGATTTCTACATCAAAAATTAAAAAAATAATTGTGATTAAAAAAAATCGAAGAGAAAAAGGTAAACGGGAAGAAGATTTAGGATCAAATCCACATTCAAATGGAGAAGCTTTTTCTCGATCAATAATAGTTTTTTTTGATAAAATTGAAGTTAAAAATATTATTAATGTAGAAATTACTATATTAATTATTCTAATTATAAAAATTGATAAAATTATTTATACTATTGTTATAGACTTTATGATTGGAAGTCAAATATACTTTTTATATTATATAAATAATTAATTTATCCTCCTCATAAATAAATTGAAATAAAAAGGAATAATCATACAATATCAACAAAATGTCAATATCAAGCAGCAGCTTCAAATCCAAAATGATGAATTTTTGAGAAATGTTTATTTAAATGTCGGATTAAACAGATTAATAAAAAAGTTGTTCCAATTATTACATGAATTCCATGGAATCCTGTGGCTACAAAAAATGTTGAACCAAAAACTGAATCTGCAATTGTAAATGAAGCTTCTATGTATTCATATATTTGTAAAATTGTAAAATAAATACCTAATAAAACAGTAAAAAATAAACTTTGTGTAGTTTGTGAATAATTATTTTCTATTAAACTATGATGAGCTCAAGTTACTGTAATTCCTGAAGTTAATAAGATTATTGTATTTAATAAAGGAATTTGGAAAGGGTTAAAGGGAGTAATTCCTTTAGGAGGTCATATTGTTCCTAATTCGATTGAGGGAGAAAGACTTCTATGGAAGAAAGCTCAAAAGAAAGAAATAAAAAATAATACTTCTGATAAAATAAATAAAATTATTCCTAATTGTAAACCTAATGTTACTATATATGTATGAAATCCTTGGAAAGTTCTTTCTCGAGAAATATCTCGTCATCATTGGAATACTGTTATAATAGTAATTATATTTCCTAAAGTAAATAAATATAAATCATATTGATGAAATCATTTTACTAAGCCTGAAACAGTTCTTATTACTCCAATTGAAGCTGTTAATGGTCATGGTCTATAATTTACTAAATGAAATGGATGATTTGAATAAGTTGACATATTAGTTAACTTCTCTAGAGTATAATGTTCTAAGAACGGCAAATACATATGATTGAATTATTGCTACTGCTGATTCTAAAATCAATAAAGTAATTTGTGTAATAATTAATAAATTTAATAAAATAGAAGATATTTTAGGACCAGTATTGCCTAAAAGTGTTAATAGAAGATGACCTGCAATTATATTAGCAGTTAGTCGTACAGCTAAATTTGGTCGGATTATATTACTAATAGTTTCAATACATACTATAAAAGGTATAAGAATTGATGGAGTACCTTGAGGTACTAAGTGTGTAAATATATGTTGAATATTATTAATTCATCCAAATAGTATAAATGAAAATCATAGAGGTATAGCTAAAGTTAAAGTTAAATGGCTTGTTCTAGTAAAAATGTAAGGAAATAAACCTATAAAATTATTAAATAAAATTATTGAAAATAATGAATTAAAGATTATTTAATTAAAAATTATTTATTTTTGTCGAATTTAATAGAGTTTTAAATTCTTTATGTAAAGTTAATAAAATATTGTTCCATAAAATATTGTATCGAGAAGGTATTAATCAATATAAAGAAGGAATTATTAAGATTCCTAAAAAAGTTCTTAATCAATTTACTGATAAATTAAAAATGCTTGAGGAAGGGTCAAATACAGAATAAATTTGTTATCATTTTCAGTTTAATGAATTTTTGTTATATTTATAAAATTTAAATAATTTAGGTTTAAAAGGTATAAAAGAATAATAATTTATTATATTAAAAATTAAAAATGTAATTGAAAAAATAATAAATAAACTTAGTCAATTAATAGGTGCTATTTGAGGGATTAAAAAATATCATGATTTGATAATTTTAGCTTGACAAACTAATGTTATAAATTAATTAATATTTTCATTAGAAGTAATTGCTAATTTACTATAAAATGGTTTAAGAGACCAGTACTTGCTTTCAGTCATCTAATGAATTTATATATTATTATTTAGGATTCATTTAATAAAATAATAATTTGGAATTCTTTCAATTACAATTGGTATAAATCTATGGTTAGCTCCACAAATTTCTGAACATTGACCATAAAATACACCTGAATAATTAATTAATAAATTTGTTTGATTTATACGACCAGGTGTAGCATCTACTTTTACACCTAAAGTAGGAATTGTTCATGAATGAATTACATCTGTTGCTGTGATTAAAATTCGAATTTGTGAATTTATAGGAATAATTACTCGATTATCAACATCAAGTAAACGAAAATTATTAATTAAAAGTTCATTAGTTGGAATTATGTATGAGTCAAATTCATTGTTATTAAAATCTGAATATTCATAACTTCAATATCATTGATGTCCAATAGTCTTTAAAGTAATTGTTGGTTCGTTGATTTCATCTAATAAATATAAAAGTCGTAAAGAAGGAAAAGCAATAAATATAAGAATAATTGCAGGTAAAATTGTTCAAATAAGTTCAATAGTTTGTCCATGTAATAAATAACGATTAATATATTTATTAAAAAATAGTATAAATATTAAGTATCCTACTAAAATAGTAATTATTAATAAAATTAAAAGAGCATGGTCATGAAAAAAAAATAATTGTTCTATTAAGGGGGAAGAACTATCTTGTAAATTTAAATTAGTTCATGTTGACATAAGTTATTTTCTAATAAAAGTAAATTACTTTATTTATGAAGCTTAAATTCATTGCACTAATCTTCCATATTAGAAATTAGTTAATAAAGGTAATTCTGAGTATCTATGTTCAGTTGGCGGCGTTTTTTGTAACCATTCAATTGAAGAATTTAATTGTAATGAAAATATTACTTGTCGTTGAAGAATAAAACTTTCTCAAATAATTGTAAAAAAAGAATATAATTCTTAACAATGAAATTGTTGAACCAATAGTTGAAATTAGATTACATGATGTGTATGAATCTGGATAATCAGAATATCGTCGAGGTATACCAGCTAATCCTAAAAAGTGTTGCGGGAAGAAAGTTAAGTTCACTCCAATAAATATAATAAAAACTTGATTTTTTAATATATTATTATTTATTATTAGTCCAGTAAACAATGGATATCAATGGATAAATCCTGATATAATAGCAAATACAGCTCCTATTGATAATACATAATGAAAATGAGCTACTACATAGTATGTGTCATGAAGAATGATGTCTACTGAAGAATTAGCTAAAACAACTCCTGTTAATCCACCAACTGTAAATAGAAATACAAAACCAAGAGCTCATAAAGAAGCTATAGAATAATTTAATTGTGTTCCATAAAGAGTAGTTAATCAACTAAAAATTTTAATTCCTGTCGGTACAGCAATAATTATAGTAGCTGAAGTGAAGTATGCTAGAGTATCAACATCTATTCCTACAGTGAATATATGATGAGCTCATACGATAAATCCTAGTAAACCAATTGTTAATATAGCATACATTATTCCTAAAGATCCAAATGTTTCTTTTTTTCCTGATTCTTGACTAATAATATGAGAAACTTCAGGGTGTCCAAAAAATCAAAATAAATCTTGGTATAGAATAGGGTCTCCTCCTCCTGCTGGGTCAAAAAATGAAGTATTTTAATTTCGATCTGTTAGTAATATAGTAATAGCACCAGCTAAAAATGGCAATGATAATAAAAGTAATAAAGCTGTAATTGCAACGGATCATACAAATAATGGTATTCGATCAAAAGTAATACCTTTAGATCGTATATTAATTACAGTTGTGATGAAATTTACAGATCCTAAAATTGTGGAAATTCCTGCTAAATGTAAACAAAAAAATAAGTAAGTCAACAGAAGTTCCATTATGTTCAATATTAGAAGATAATGGAGGATAAACAGTTCATCCTGTTCCAGCTCCGTTTTCTAATATGCTTCTTAATAATAATAATGTTAATGAAGGAGGTAAAAGTCAAAAACTTATATTATTTATTCGTGGGAAAGCTATATCTGGAGCACCTAATATTAATGAAACCAATCAATTTACAAAACCTCCAATTATAATAGGTATAACTATAAAAAAATTATAATAAAAGCATGTGCTGTTACAATTACATTGTAAATTTGATCATCACCAATAAGTGCACCAGGATGTCCTCATTCAGTTCGAATTAAAATTCTTAGTGAAGTTCCTACTATTCCTGATCATGCTCCAAAAATAAAGTAAAGTGTTCCAATATCTTTGTGATTAGTAGAAAATAACCATTGTTGCGATATGGTTAAATGGCTGAATTTAGGCAATAGATTGTAAATTTATTTATGAGATTTAATCTCTTTAATCAGATTAGCTTTATAGTCAATAATGACATTAGACTGCAATTCTAAAGAGGTAAAAATTTACTAAGGCTTAAAAGATTATTCTTATATTTATAGCTTTGAAGGCTATTAGTTTAATTAACTTAAAGCCTTAAATTATAAATATAAGAGAAGAAATTAGAAATATTCTTGATGTAGAGAAGAAAGAACAAATTGTAAAAATTTTTATGAAAAAAGACTTATAATTAGAAATCTCTAATCATTTATTTTCATAGTAATTTAATAAAAAAAGATCTAAAACATAGTCGTATATAAAAATATAAAGTAATTAAAGTTATTATTATTATAAAAATTAATAAAAACATTTATTATTTATACTTAAATATTGGATAATTAATCATTTAGGTAAAAATCCTAAAAACGGGGGTAAACCTCCTAAAGAGAGTAAATTTGTATGAAGATAAAATTTTAGAATTTTAGAGTAAATAATTATTGAGAATAATTGACTAATGTAAGAAATTTTAAATAAATTAAATATAAAAATAATTGAAAAATTTAGAAACGTATAAAATATAAAATAAATTATTCATAAAGTATAACTATTATATAGGGCAATTATTATTCATCTTAAATGATTAATTGAAGAGTAAGTTATTAATTTTCGTAAAGAAGTTTGGTTTAATCCTCCTATAGCACCAATTAAACTTGATAAAATAATTCTTGTAGCAATTAATGGTTTTATAATTACATAAGAAATTAATATTAAAGGAGCAATTTTTTGTCAAGTTATTAATATTAATGAATTTATTCAAGATAAACCTTCTATAACATTAGGGAATCAGAAATGGAATGAAGCTGCTCCTATTTTTATAAGAAGAGAAGAAAGAATTATTATTTTTTATAAAATTATTAGAATTAATTTTCATGTTTATAAATAATAAAATTATTGTAAACAAAAGAATTGAAGAAGCTAATGCTTGGATTAGGAAATATTTTAATGAAGCTTCTGTAGATATTAATTTATTATTTCTTATTAGGGGGATAAAAGATAATAAATTAATTTCTAATCCTATTCAAGTTCCTAATCATGAATTAGCTGAAATATAAATTAAAGTTGCTATAATTAAAATATTGAAAAAGAGAATTTTAAATGAATTATTAAAAATTAAAAAGAAAAGGATTAAACCTTTCCTGGCCTTTTGTGGGCAGCTCGCAGCATAAGCAGAAGCTAAATTCCCTTGAATTTCTGCCGCCTCATAATCAATTTCCCCTGAGCTCAGAATGAGCCTCCTGGAAAAGTTGGTATTGCCTTTCAAATGATGACGGAAGTTTTCCCAGTTCGTACGTCTAGGATTACGGTAAACCTGATTAGAAACCAATGCACTGATAAGATCAAAGACCAGATGTTGTTGATCAGACATTGAGAGCTCATGTCAGACATGCCAGTTAGAGATGACAAAATACAGATTAGAGCTCGTAAGAGTGAGATCCAAGCCCTCCGACCTAATTGCATTCCTAAAAGTCGCTTCGTCACCCCTGTTCGCTATGGAAAAATTTTGAGATGCCATACATATCTATGAATATAAATTTATGAACAAATGAAAATTCGTCTGGCACTGGCTGGACTTAATATTAAGATATAGTTTTAAGATTTGCATACTTATTGTTAGTTCAAAAAATTAGGTGAAGATTCAATAAATAAATAATGGGAAAAAATGTTTATATTATTCCTACATTCCAGCAGGTACTCACCACGTTTGTTAATATCCTTACTCCCGCATACCGTGTGTTGTGCGTTGGCATCGTAAGCTAGGATCCAGCTCACTGACCTATTTCGGCAATATTTAACCAAGGCCAAAACCTCAGCTGTTGGTGCCGCTTCTGCATCGCCAGGCAAGTACGCGGAAGCGAGTACTACCTCATGTACCCCGGATAGGGAGGGTATCATTGCAAAGATTGCCACCAAATCTCCCAATACAAATTCTGAAATTGGAAGAAAGGTTAGATTGTTGCTCACAAAGATGGCCACTCTAAGCCTAGTTAGATGAGAATTATAGATCAGCTTACCTTAACTTGCATTGAGCCCTTATATGACTCCAGTGTTCACCCAAGGCTCCTTGATGAACATTACATCCAGGCCATCTGTTGTGAACCTTCTGCTGGCCATGTCCGATGCCGTCTTTGCATGGTGAAGGTTTACTTGTAAGCACCTGAGGTACTTTGGTGGTCCAGCTTTTTTGGCAGCCATTACCTGTGTTTGGCAGCACGCTTTGCCACCTTTCAGCCACGATTCGTGTTCAGCAGCACAGCGTCTTCTGCCGAGTGTCTCTCCCACTTTTTTCTCCGTTCGGAAGCCTTTTTACCGACCCTTTTTTTAGTTGTGTGCCGTTCCAAACCCAAAATTCACCATGTGATCCTTTCGCTTGAGTATGTTAGCCGAGATGGGTCAATAGACAGGGTGAGCTCCACTATGCCACCCTTGATAACCATATTCAACACCTTCCAATACTCAACCGAAAGCTTGCAGTTCTGGCCCTCAACTAGTCTAAGAATTAAATCCTTAGACATGTCCTCCTTCTCGGGAAAGTAACCCACGAATACTTGGGCCTTTGGCACTTTTTCCTCCGCCACCACCGTCAGCACAGCGTCGCTCCATGACTTTTGATTAGGGACATGAGTCTCCAGTCACTGCGCCGTCTCCTTGTCGCGGCAAACAAAACTGAGCCACCCTGGCTTGAAGGAGCAACTGGAGAAACTGGGCTTAATTGTCCCCTTACTAAGTTCCGCTATTTTATGTAGCACAGCTCGTTGGATAGAGTAGAGCTGCTCATATCTCCATCTAGTTGCCGGGAAATCAGGTGGAATAGCACCAATTTTCACGTTGGCGACTGTATCCTTGTAGGATACCACTTGTTTCCGCTTATTGGCCGGAACTGACAAGGCTGGTATCGGCGGTATAGCGCCTACATCCTTACAAGGTGCACCAACTTTAGTCATATTAGCTTTCCGCCTTGCAGGATGTCTAGAGTCATCCTGACATAGTCGCCGCGCAACCTCTAGATCAATACCTTCTTCTAGGTACGTCCGCAAGTGTTTACGAGCTGCCCCGCAGAGCTTTACGCGTTCAGTCTTCGTTTTCGACTGATCGCCTGGGACTACTCTGACGGCACTAATAGGCTGTGAGCTTAACAGCTCATCCTCCTCGTCCGTTGGGACATTAGTAGTTGTATCTGAAATAGGGCCTGGGGGGTCCTGAGTTACAATACTAACATCCAGAACGCGCAATGTCTGCTCAGCCCAAACTTTTACTTCCTCTGTGCCTTTTAGGATTGAAACCTCTTTGCACCTGAGGTGAGACCTGCATCGGTCTTCTCTTGCTCTTTGCTCATTAGAATTATTGTATCTGTCTAAAAGAAAAATAAGGGATTATAACAGGACATATGGTAGCAGAGTGCTATGCTACCAGTGGGCTACTAAAACCAGGCTTCGCCACATCCTGGAGGTCGCCGTTCAAAAACACACTAACGAAGTGATCTTCGTCCCATAGGCACGGTACAGATAACACCTGGGATTACGGGTTTTTATCGAGTGTCCGCTCTAGATCCGCAATGTTCTGTGAAAACAGAGCCACCTCGAGCAGGATGTGGATTGAAGCCCGGAATATCCAGCCGCAGACGCGACTCCGTGTCGTTCATCACAAGGAACCACGTCTGCATCTGGATAAGTTTAGCTTAAGCTCCATGCATGGATGGTCATTGGAGTCCTGATAGGCTAAGGCATCATCGATCGATATGCTGTGTGTACGCTTCAAGGACCACCTGTGCAATTGCTGGCTGTCTCCCAAATTTCGATTTAGTAATAATTACTACGCCGAACGTTAGGAATCAAGCAACGGATCCCTTGGATCCCATCATACAATAGAGGACACCCTAATCTATATATGTAACATAAGTACAGAAAACAGTATCAGTTCTGGCTACCGAAATTGTATTTTTAGTTGGTAAAGCCAACTTAGTCCTTGTATTTAATATTTATATTCCACTTAATTATTATTAAGTTCCAAAAAATTTGTTTTACTGCACCACAACTAATTTTAATTTTCTCTGATATTTTTCATATTTAAACATTTGAATATTTGATTTTAATTAAAAAAAAATATTTTAGATTAGATACGATTAGATTGTTTTACTATTTATATTTTTAGGTGTTAAATTTTAAGAATGATTGAACGAAGGAATGAATACATAATTTTATGAATGAATGAATTTTATTTTTAAATATTAAAGATTTTTTTTTAATATGAATAATTTTTTTAAATATGAATTATAAATAAATTTTTTAAATTTTAAACAGAATAAAAATTTGTTTTCGTACTTTATATTCCATATGTCGTTTTTATATACGAAAATAAAATACCATTCATTATTAACAAAAAAAAAAAAACAAAATATGTTTGCCCTACATAAAAATGTTTGTGGTTATTTTCAAATTTTATCGGTGTGCTCAAATTATGAAACAGATTAGCGTGATCTTGCTTCTTTCATGGCAAAAAGTATATAATTTTCTATAGAGTATGTTTCTCTCTCACGAACTTTTTAGTACTCTGTGATGAGTTTAACACTATTGTTTAAACCAAAACCTTTTATTTTGGTTTATTCTATTTTGGTGCCCTTTTGGTACCACCTTCCCTATTTGGGTTAATACTACGTTAGGATCTATATTTTACTCCCCTCTTTTACAACATTGGTGGCAGTATTTACATAAATTCTAACTAGTAAAACCGTTAACGGTACTCCTTTTTTATATTGTCAACCGCCTTTTGCTTCTTTTTTTACTAGTTACAATCTTACTTGTCAACTATATACACCCGAAGCTCTTTGCAAAGGTAATATAATTTTTTATATAAATAAACTGAGACCTTTTCTCAATTTTTAAAAACATATCTTTTGTCTTTTATTTCTTTGGGAACTTTTCATTGCTTTCCGGCAAACATTTTGGTCCATTCGAAACGGATTTCCAAGGAAAAATCGACAAAGAAGTGGAAATAATTTTCTAAAATTTCCAGACTCCATCTTTTTTGTGGCATCATCGCAACAACAACATTTCTTGGTAAAATTTATTTATTTTCTACGAAAAACAGGTGCGTAAAGTTTTTTTAAGTGTTAAAAAGAAAATAGTGAAAAAGTGTAAATAATTAATAAAGAAAATAAAATAAGTATAATTTATTATTTTGCATAAAAAAGTATTAAAAATTTAATACCTTTTTATTTTTTTTATTGTGAATTGATCGCGTTACAACCCTTCGCAAAATTATTTATATACAGTCCAATTTTCGACGTTTTGCTTTGTTTTTACAACAATTCCTTTGTATACGCGAGGGACGGAGTAATATTTTTGGCATTAAAAAATTTTTCGGTAATTATATTTTAATCGCATTTAAAATTAATTATTTCGTTGTGAAAGTGTAATTAAAATTCATACATAATAAGTTCATATTGTTTTTCTTATTTTATTTAATCGAAAGCCGTCGGTTTTGTCATAAATTTTTTTGTTAAAAGGTAACAATTGCATATACATACATAATTCAGTGTTTTTATTTTTACATACATACGCACCCACATCAGTTTTTTGTTTATATTTTTACCATCTATTTTATTTGCTTGTACGTTTGTTTACATACAAACATACAAGTTATAGTCAAAGCTTACATACTTACTGTATTGCTTTTGTTGTTTACTAGAAAACAGAAAGTCACCCTACTGTCCGGTTTAGTCGCGACATATACAGTTTGTGCTCGTTAATTAAAAATATTTTGAAAATAATTTTTATTGACTTTTGGTCAGATTTATTACCAATATTGGAAAATCGGTACCTTTCTTCGTAAATTTTCGTATTTGTTCGTATTTTTTCGGAACTTTTTTTAATTTTTCGGATTTTGCTTTATTTTTTTTTAGATTTTTTCGTATAAATTTCTGTCAAGTTTAAATAAAATGTCAGATAACGCACTCGATGTCTTCATTAGAGAATCCGACGCTCTAATTAAATTTGAAGCGAAGTTTAACGAACTTCGTGAAGAGGAGCATTCGGTATTTAAACTCGAGATTCGTGGAAAGGAATTAAGCGCTTTATGGGAGCAGGTAAAGACAGTGTACCGGACTTGTCTGAGCTTTTTGGAAAATAGTGAATCGACAGAGCCATCGGATGTGGATGCTGCCGAGGCTAAATACGAAGCCACTTTTAACGCGTACGTTAATTGTTTATCGTCAATTAACGAAAAATTGCACGATTTTGAATCGCGTTCGAGTGCTTTGGCCAAAACCAGTGAGCAGTCTCCGACTGTAAAAGATAATTTAGAAGATTTTGGCTATTCTTTAAAGCTTCCGCCGTGCAATATCCCCGTTTTTGATAGCAAAGTAACATCGTGGCACACTTTTCGGGATATTTTCACCGCGATTTACATAAGAAACTCGCGTGTAAGTCCAATTTTGCGACTTTTTGCTTTGCTTGAGAAAACAAGTGGCGATGCACATGAACTTGCTTCGAAAGCGCCCCTTACGGATAAGGGCTTTGACATTGCTTGGAAAAGCTTGTCCGAAAGATACGAAAATAAACGGTTGCATTTCGGCTTTGTCTGCGTTAAATATTTCATCTTCTGGGGAGTTAAGCGCGCATATGATTGTTTTTATTTGTATTCAACGGCTACCTGCAACCACCGTGAATCTATGGGAGCAGTCCGTTAAGGATAAAAGGGCATTGTCTAGTTGGAGTGATTTGGATAACTTTCTGACGGAAAGAATTGACACTTTAGAGTGCTCTCGCGATCTTCGGGCTTCTCATCTTTCTAAGAGGTCTGCAGAAATTAGGGTTAAGGCACATCTGACAAAATCTACTACTTCTGTAGGCAAGTCCTGCGTTATGTGCAAAAATCAGGTGCATTTTTTGCGCGCCTGTCCACGGTTTAAGAATTTATCAGTTTCAGAGAGATATTCTACCGTTAAAAAGTTTCATTGTTGTGTAAATTGTCTTTCGAAGGCATATGAAGCTAAGGATTGCAGTAGTACGCATGCTTGTTCAAAATGCAATAAGCGGCATCACACGTTATTGCATCGCGATTTAACTTCAAATGAGGCATCGGTTAGGGAGAATACTTCTTCACTTTCGGGTTCGGGTACAGCTCTTCGTCTTCCCAATCCTGCACTAACTGATCCTAATATACAATCCACTTCTGGTGGAGGCAATCCCACAGTTCCTTCTTCTAGACAGGTATTTCATACCTCTCAGAATGGAGCTGTACTTTTAGGGACTGCTATGGTGAATATTGTTCATCAGGGTATTACGTACCCAGCGCGTGCTCTCATTGATACTGCTTCAGAGTGAAGTTCTATATCGAAACGGTTGCAAAATCGCTTGAAACTTTCTACATATCCCACAAACGCTCACATTTCTGGCGTCGAGCGCATGTCCTCTAGTTCAAAGAGACTTTGTTCGTTCATAATTGGCTCTCCTTTGGATTCATCATTTTCTTTGGAAGCTTTGGCTCTTGTCGTTACTGAGGTATCTGAAAGTTTACTATCCTTTAAAATACCTTCGATTGCGAAGGCAACTTTCCCAAATCTTCGCTATGCAGATCCTAAATTTTACGAAAGTAGGCCAGTTGATATTTTGCTAGGTGGTGAATTATATCCCGAGGTTCAGTTAAGGGAACTTCCTCGGGACTTTATGGGCTCAGAACACAGTTTTTGGTTGGATTATTACGGGCCCAGTTTCACAACCTCAAGTTCACGTCTTTTCTACTAAAGTCGAATTTTCAGAGGAAGATTGCCTTAATAGAAATCTTCTTAGATTTTGGGAACTTGAGGACACTCCTAAAAAGAAAATTTTATCTACTTATGATAAAATTTGTGAGGAAAATTATGAAAAGACTACACGTCGAGGTGCTGATGGTCGCAACATTGTTACGCTTCCTTTCAAGCCTGAATTTCCTCAACATTTATATTTGGGTACATCTAGATCAAGTGTTCTTAAACAATATCTCAGAACTGAATCCTCTCTTTTACGGAGACCTGAGATCAAGAAAATGTACGACAACGTAGTTAATGAATATATGCAATTGGATCATATGAAACTTATTTCGAATCCAGCTTTCGCTTCTACTTTTACTTGTTATTTGCCACATCATCCAGTAGTTAAGCCTGAACGGAAGACCACCAAGTTGCGCGTCGTTTTCAACGCATCGAATAAAACGTCAAATGGAGTGAGTCTAAATGACTGTCTTTATGTGGGCCCCACTTTGCAGTCAGATTTGGTTCTTTTAATACTTCGTTGGCGACTTTTTAAATTTATTTTTAATTGCGACATAACGCAAATGTATAGACAAATTCGGGTTGATTCTGCTCATACTCCGTTTCAACGGATCTTGTTTAGAGATTCTCCTACGGAGAACGTTAAGGATTATGAGTTGCAGATGGAAACGTTCGGTGTTAATTGCGCCCCGTATCTCGCCATACGCACCCTGTTGCAATTGGCCGACGATTCAGATGCTGTGTACCCTGTTGCATCGCACATTCTACGAAAGTGCATGTACGTTGACGACGTTTTAACAGGTACTCACGATATTTCATCTGCTCTAGTTGCCCGTGATCAGCTTATTGCTGCTTTAGCTTCGGCAAAATTCGACCTCCGAAAGTGGACTTCCAACGATCGCTCGATTTTAGAAGGTTTTCCGCCGGAACATTTAGTCGATGCCAAACTTTTGACTTTTGTCGAGTCAAGTAGTTCAAAGACTTTGGGGATTCAATGGAATGCTCAGATGGACTCATTTTTCTTTAAAGTGGATCCAATCGCACACAAATCAAATCATACGAAGAGGGAAGTTTTGTCTATTATTGCCAAGTTGTTTGATCCTGTTGGTTGGCTAGGTCCCATTGTGATTGTGGCGAAAATGATTATGCAGAGAGTATGGCTCGATAACATCGATTTGGATGATTCACTTCCACTCTCTACTGAAAATAATTGGAAAAAATTTGTTGCTTCTTATCACGAAGTTAATAAAATTAGAATTCCGAGATGGATTCACTATACGACCGATTCTTCTGTCGAACTCCACGTTTTTTCGGATGCCTCGGAGAAGGCATACGCGGGGGTGATATATATTCGTATCGAATCCCCTACCGGCGAAATTCATACCCATTTGTTATCTTGTAAAACAAAAGTGGCCGCCATTAAATCAATTTCAATACCACGTTTGGAACTTTGCGGTGCGGTTTTGGCTTCTGAGCTTTTGAAAACTGTTCTCAGTGAAATTGATATTCGTCTTCGGCGAATTTATTGTTGGACAGATTCTACTATAGTTCTGTCCTGGTTGAAAAAGGACCCTTGTTCCTGGACCACGTTTGTTGCTAATAGGGTTTGCAGGATTCAGGAGAATGTTGGTCGACATAATTGGTATCATGTCCGATCGGAAGGTAACCCCGCCGATTTGGGTAGTCGTGGTATTTCTCCCTCAGAGTTATCTGATAGTTCACTTTGGTGGCATGGGCCACCATGGCTTGGTGAAAGTAAATCGCAATGGAACATCACGGATCTTTCTCATCTTGACACTGATATTGAGGGTCCTGTAGTTAAAGTTTATGCTTCGTTTTTTACGGAAAATAGTGGTAGTGATATTTATGTTGATATTTTGAAGGACTATTCTCGTTTTGATAAGGCTCTTCGCGTAATATCTTATATATTACGATTCTTTTACAACATTCACCCGAATCATAAGTCGGGTCGTCGCTTGTATTCGAATAAGACTCTTTTGTGTAAAGAATTGAATCGAACTAAATTACACTTGGCCAAAGTTGCTTGAAAACAGCACTTTCCGAAGGAGTATCGTTGTCTTTTGGATAGGGAACCTTTACCTCCGAAAAGTAGTCTTGTTACTTTGAACCCTTTTCTTGATAAGGATGGCGTTATGAGGTTGAATGGTCGTTTGGTAAAATCGCCTTCGCTCACATATACCGAACAACACCCAATTATTTTACCATACTCAAGCAGATTTACGCTACTCTTGACTGAGTTTATTCATTTAATTTCCATTCACGGTGGAAATCAATTAATGCTGCGAATTCTTCGGATCGAATATTGGGTACCTAGACTTAAATCTAAAATTCGCGCCGTTATTAGCGGCTGCAAGCGTTGTGTTCTTGACAGGAAACGTTCTTGCAGTCAAATTATGGCCGCTCTTCCGCCGGAGAGGACCCTTCTTGATAGGCCTTTTACTACCACAGGCGTTGATTTTGCTGGTCCTTTTGATATTAAAAGTTTTACGGGTCGAGCTTGCAAGATTACTAAAGGCTACGTGTGCATATTTGTTTGCTTTTCTACGAAGGCAATACATTTAGAAGCGACATCTGATTTATCAACTGCTACTTTTTTGTCTGCTTTTCAACGGTTTATTTTGCGACGAGGTTGCCCTAGTACAATATTTTCGGACAACGGCACAAACTTTGTGGGTGCGTCGCGTGAATTGGAAAGAGATTTTGGTACTTTTGTTCGGGAAAGTCAAAACACTGTATGCTCATCATACGGCATTCAAGGCCTTTCTTGGCGTTTTACTCCAGCGGGCTCTCCTCATATGGGTGGACTTTGGGAAGCCGGTGTGAAGAGTTTTAAACTTCACTTTCGAAAAAAGGCACAATCCTTTAAGTATACTTTTGAGGAACTTTCGACTATTCTTTCTAGAATAGAAGCTTGTCTTAATTCGAGACCTCTTTGTCCCATGTCTGATAGTCCACAGGAACCAATTGCGCTGACCCCTGGTCACTTTCTAATCGGTTCTCCGATATTAGCTCCACCGGAGCCTGCAGTACTTGATTCCCCAATCAGTTTGGTTAATCGCTTCCAGAAGATGATGGCTATTTCTCAACATTTCTGCCGTCGGTGGAAGGAGGAATATTTAATGAGCTTACACAAACGGTATAAATGGAAAAACGCTAAACGCGAGATTCAGGATAATGATTTGGTCGTGATCCGGCACGAGCAGCTTCCTCCAACTACCTGGCGGTTAGGTCGGGTAGTCAAAATTTATCCGGGAAGTGACGGTCATATTAGAGTCGTTGATGTACGGACCGCGAACGGGGTTGTAAGGCGACATATCGCAAAACTGGTCATTCTGACCAATTAAATCTATTTTCTCGAATAACACTTTTTATCTCCTAACATAGCATAATGGAATCCTTAAACCTCTTTTTGATGACGCTTTGTTGGATGATTATGAAGAAGCCATGGACATTGTAGATCCTATTTCTGCAGAGGCACCTTTGGCGGATCTGAATGCAGAACCTGATCCATCTCCCGCATCAGCTCCAACGAACGTTCATGCTCCTATTGCTATACCAGCACCTACAACTTTACCACTTTACTTTAGACGAAGTAACCGCTAAATCTTCGACACCCAAATCATCATCGGCTTCTAATGGAGACCCGGCCTCGAATACGTCCGCAAAGAAAATGGAAGTGAAAAGTCTTCAATGTCGAGTTTGTAGTGGTAGACACCCATTGCGGTCTTGTTCTACCTTTCGGAAGGCAAGTCACGCACGAAAGCTTCGCTTTGTGCTTCTTCACCACTACTGCTCCCGTTGTTTGGCTCATACCCACGAAGCCAAGAACTGTCCGAGTTCGGCTAAATGCCGCCATTGTAATGGAAATCACAATTCGATTTTGCATGCTCCTTCTTCCAAATCTGGTCCTAAAACCAAACGATCTGTGCAAACTTCTTCGTCCAGGAAGACTGCCTCAGACCAGCCTAAAACCACAGTTGTGGCACAGCACAACTCTCCGTCCGTGTCTGGAATTTGTTCGTTGCCTATTCGACATATTGTCACGTTTTCGCCTACTATTGTGGCTCAACTATATTTACCGAAAAGGTCGATCCCGGTTCGTGCGGCACTGGACCCGTGTTGTAACGCTAGTTACATTTGCGAAACCTTGGTTCAAAACCTGAGGTTACCAGTGTCCAATATGGATGGCATCAAATACTGCCGTTTAACGGTCGGGTCGTCCTACGATGCTTCTCAGAAAATTAGCTTTACTGCAAAGGTGACGAAAATGGTAGGTGTTAAAACTCCTTCGGAGACAGTTTCGGACACCGTCCGGGACAGCTTTGCTGGTTTTCAGCTGGCTGATCCTACTTTTAATGTTTCTGGGCGTGTAGCTCTAGTTTTCGGACCTGAAGTTAGCCCTCAAGTGCTCAGGGGCAAAGTCTATTCGAGTCCGGGCCTTCCATTGGCTCAATATACGATATTTGGGTGGGTCATATCTGGCCAATCTCCAATTTAAAATATAGATCCATTTGGATCAACCCAGTTCCCTTTGGACTATAGATCTTTCGGGATCAACCCGGTCCCCTTTGGACTAAAGATCTTTCGGGATCAACCCTGGCCCCCTTTGGGTCAACGATCCTTTGGATCAACAGACACCCCTTGTGTCACCACGGTCCCCTTTGGGCCAACGATCCTTTTGGATCATCGTCGTAGTTTTAAGTGTTTTTTGAAAAAAAAAATGTATATAATAAACATATAACATAAATTAGACTCTTATTTTATATTTTTCCTTAAATGTAAATTATTAAGATTTGTTGCAACATGCCTATATGTTGCAAGGTGGCCGGCAATGTTTAAACCAAAACCTTTTATTTTGGTTTATTCTATTTTGGTGCCCTTTTGGTACCACCTTCCCTATTTGGGTTAATACTACGTTAGGATCTATATATTACTCCCCTCTTTTACAACATTGGTGGCAGTATTTACATAAATTCTAACTAGTAAAACCGTTAACGGTACTCCTTTTTTATATTGTCAGCCGCCTTTTGCTTCTTTTTTTACTAGTTACAATCTTACTTGTCAACTATATACACCCGAAGCTCTCTGCAAAGGTAATATAATTTTTTATATAAATAAACTGAGACCTTTTCTCAATTTTTAAAAACATATCTTTTGTCTTTAATTTCTTTGGGAACTTTTCTATACTATAATTAACACTTTTAAACACTTTTTAATTATAATGATTAAGATGTTATTATTTGAATATTATCAATTAAACTGAACAAATTTGCATGTTGTTTGTTTATAGATTTATATTATAATATTTTATATGTGGTGTGATGAGTTTAACATTATAATTAACACTAACTTATTTCTAATTTTTACAACGACTTATATACTAAATTTATTTGTACTGTGACAAAGGGGAAACGTCAAAACAAAATTAACATTGACTCAATTCAAACATGTGCGCGCCAGATTTACTGCAGTCGCAAAGTTTCAAAGTGTCACATGCATTCATTGCACTTGAACTGCGTGAGGTTTAGTATCAACAAACACATTACTTGTTAATGGTCAGTACTATAAAAAATGTAATGTGAAACTCTTTAGTACGTTTTTACCCATGGGTATTCATAATTGTTTTATGAATTTTATTTATTTTTATTAGTTCTAACTAATTCAACTTAAGGTTGAAATACAAACCGTTGTTTTCCCTTTGTACACTATGTACCGTAAGTATGCACACTACACCCTCACCCTCAAGTGAAATCATCAAATTTCTGTAAAAAGAATATCAACAAAAATTGGAGGATTTAAATAAGTGTGTTGTTTACCATGCATACCCATAATATTACATTTTTATTACTAATTACTTGTCATTTGAGCAACTTTATAATTTTATGTACACGTATTTATCTATATATTATTTTCTTTAAAGTTTTTATTTTGGTTTTATAATATTTTGTTTTTTTTTTTTTTGTTAATTAATTTGTTTTGCATAAAATTTTCTTTTGATTTATTTACAATGTTTTGCTTATGAATTATATTTCTTTAATAAGTTCTTATGGTATGTCTTAAAATTATTTCCTATCCTAACTGATATGTTCACATCATTAATTGCTACTATCGTATAAGGACCTTTATATGGTGCTTCATTTTTTCTTCTATTTTCAATTCTAACTAATACTAATTCTCCTATCTCTAATTTTATACTATTTGCCTTATCCCTAGATTCTACTTGTCTATTTTCCTTTACTTTCACAGTTTTCTTGCATATCCTAGTGAACATTTTAGTCTAGCCTTCAGTTCGTTTGCATAATTTACCAGATTGTATACCTTTGGATGATTCATGACTTTATCACCTGGTAAACTCGGTAATCTTCAAAATAGCAGTTCGAATGGAGAGTATTCAGTGTCCACATGAGGAGTTACATTGTATGCAAATGCATAATAAGGAATCCATTGTTCCCACCTATCACCTTCTACAAAAGACAAAAAATATTCATTTAGAATCCTATGATTCCTTTCTACTGTGCCTAAGGTCTCATGATGATACGGAGTCGAAAATCGTTGTTCAATCTTCAATAATTCGCATATCTCCTCCATCAACTCGTTTGCAAATTCTGTCCCTCTGTCAGATTTCAAAGTTCTGAATATTCCATACCTTAATATAAGGTTTTCAGTCAATGCCTTAGCTACAGACTTTGCTTCTTTCGTTTCTATGGAACATGCTATAACATATTTTGTTAACTCGCATTGCATGGTCAATATATATCGATAGTTCATCGAAGGACGTAACGGTCCAACTGTATCGATTACAACCGTTTCAAAACTCTGTGTAGGTGTATCCGTAACACAAAGTGGTTCTCTGGTGTGTCTTATCTGCTTGTTTCTCTGGCAGCGATCACACTTAGAAATATAATTTTTTACCATTCTGTACATGTTTTTCCATATGTACCGTTGTTTCAATTTCAGTAGAGTCTTTCGAACTCCAAAATGACCTCCCTGGGGGGTGTTGTGAAATAACTCTATAAGTTGTAACTGTTTACTTTCGCTTAGTATATTCTGAGGTCTATTATATAACATTATTGTTACGTCATCTTTATTAGATTTATTCGATTCATTATATCTGGCCTTAAACTCTTCTGCAGGAATTATTCTAAATATTGCATCATCTCTGGCGATGACAAATTTTCTATTTTTACTTTTCTTCAAATAAGATGAAAGCTTCTCCAATAGAGTACCTAAGCATTTTGGATTATCACTACATCTAATGCGCATTTCATTTTTATATTTATCATTCTCTGTTATATATCTATATATATCTTCTATTGGCCTGTTTTCTACTATAAACTTTAATTTACATGCATGCTTTATATCATTGATGGAAGTGCAATCCCACATATGGAGTTGATCAGACTCACTATCACGCAGAGAAAAAACATGGTTGCAAAATGATCACTGCTACTATATTGTGCTTGCTGCAATCGGGTATGGTTGTTACAACCATATTATTGGTTGTATAACCATCAACATGGTCGCTACCATCATTATTATACTAAATATTTCACTATTTTATGATTGCCACCTTCTATTTTATAACATGATTGGCTGTAACCATACTGTGGTAAACAAAATTCTGACTATGAAAAAAATATGATAATTATGCAACCATAAAATGCTGGCAACAATCAATGAATAATTATACATCAAATAAAACTTGACTTTGACATTTACAGTCCTAATACGAGTATTGTCTTGATTTCATAAAAACCAAAATGTCTTAAAAAACAATCATATTTTGTTTACTAAAACTGGACATATATCAGAAGGGTAGAAAATACCTTTCATGTGGTAATACAACATTGACCTATTCAGATCCAGTTTATTTTTTTAAACTTTAGAAGATTTTTTTTTTGAGGGTTTTTTTCGAAAATTCCTTATACATGTAATATTATTTACAATAATCAATTCATTGTCAAAAAGATTTAATATGGATCATATTATGATAATCCAGAAATCATAATATAGTTATGGGGACCATAATGTAATAACATTTTGAGCATACTATGATTACATGCAATCATATTATGATAAATTCAATATCATAATATGTTTATTTAGAATCATAATATGGTAATTTTTGGATCATAATATAACTGTAGGGTCCATATTATGGTAAAATATGATAACCATAATATAGTACGACTATGGTTGGCATAATCATAAACCTAAAAATATATGATGCTCTTCGAATATGATTCTCCCAACCATGTTTTTTCTTTGCGTGATGAGACTTGCTATTGATATTTTCATTCACTGATGATTTCTTTTTCATACCTCTCGTTACTACTAGCGTTTTCTTTATATTTTCATCATTTTCCAATGGTATCATATTCTTTAATATTGTTGAGTCTAATTGTATTCGTGACAATGCATCCGCATTTGTATTGTTGGATCCTTTCTTATATACGATATCGAAATTATAATCAGAAAGTTACGTTTGGAGTATTCGTGTTAGTTTTGAACTAGGATTCTTATGAGAAAATAACGACACTAACGGTCGATGGTCAGTTACGACTGTGAATCTTCTACCATACAAATATGGTCTAAAAAATTGTATGCCCCAATAAATACCCAGTAGTTCCTTCTCAATCACGGGTTCATTTTTCTCGTGCTTGTTAAGGGATCTACTCGCGTATGATATGGGTAAATCTTTACCTATTGGACCTTGAGACAAAACTGCACCCAGCGCAAAATCTGATGCGTCCGTTGTTAATATAAACGGTCTATCAAAATCCGGATATTGCAAAACTGGAGGGCTTATTAAACTGTTCTTTAAAGCGTCAAATTCTAATTAGCATTTTTCAGTCCACTCAAATTTCGTGTTTTTTTTCAATAGGTCATTTAGACAGTTTGCAGTTTCTGCAAAATTTTTTATGAATCTGCGATAGTAGTTACAAAAAGCTACAAATCTTCTGACGTCGTCGGAATTTCTTGGAATAGGATATTTGGAAATTGCTTCATACTTGCTTGGGTCTGGCTGATACCGTTTGCTGTGATCAAGTGCCCTAAGTATACAACTTCAGGTCTTAAGAAACAACATTTACCCGCATTTAGCTTAAGATTATACTTGTATAATCTAGTAAAAACGTTCATTAAATTTTTATTATGATGTTTCAAACTACATCCAAAAACAATTATGTCGTCAACATATAAAAATGCTTCAGACTCTAATCCAGACAGTGCTATAGTTAGCATTCTTTGGAAACTATTCGAAGATATTTTTAAACCAAATGGTAATCTAGTGTATTGATAATGACCATTAGGAGTTGAAAAGGCTGTAAAAGGTCTTGAGTTCCTATCAAGTTCTATTTGATGGAATGAACTTCTCATATCCAATGTAGAAAAATATTTTGCCCTTCCTAACTTATCCAAAATGTCGTCAATTCGTGTTAATGGAAGTTTATGATTCACTATCTTGTCATTAAGTTTTCTGAAATCTACTACTAACCTCCATTTGCTCAAATCACCCTGTCCCTTTTTAGGAACTAACAAGAGTGGAGCATTATAAGGACTTATGGATGGTTCTATGATTTCTTGTTCTAATAGTCCCTTCACCTGTCTATCTATCCCTTTCGTATGTGTTTGCGGTAAGCGATAATTCTTTATGTACACTGGACTAGTGTCGTTTAATTGTATAGTTTGATTATAAAAGTTATTTGTTGTCAAATGTTCATTTTCCAAATGAAAAATGAGTTGGTATTTCCTCAGAATTGCAATTAATTCACTTTTTGCCATATCGTCATCGACGTCTAAATCAAGCTCATTTAATAGTCTACTGAATCGCTCATCATTATATTTCGTACGAGTTGTCGTGTTGTTAGTTCTATAAATCTCATAATTCCGTAGCGGTACTGTTTCTATGCATAAATTCTTTATTATTGTGGTTTTGTCTAATACATTTAATAATATGACATGTTTATTCCCTTTCTTTGGTACTATGGCGTTTGCTAAGAACACGCCCTTCGCAATCTCACGACTGCATATTACACCATCTCCTTCAATGTTTAAATCAAATGGTACAATCACCTCACTTCTTGGTGGAATTTTCACGAAATTTACACTGAATTTATTATTGTGTATTGTTAGTGCTATTTTGTCATCTCCGGTATTTACCGTTAATATGAATTTGTCATAATCTATGTTGCAATTATATTTACAAAGGAAATCTCTTTCCAATATACCATCGGTATGAATTGGAAAATTATATTTGACCAGTTGTATTTTATGATCAATACCCGTTTCACCAAATTGTATTGTTAAGTTAGTGGAACCTAAAGATTTTATTTCTTCTTTCGAAATACCCGTTAGGTAACAATAATCATCTGCATCTTCTTTATGGCTATGTAATAAATCTTCTTTGCACAAAGAGACATCGGGTCCTGTGTCAATTAAAAATGTTAAAATGCTATCTGAACCCTGTACATTTAATTTTACATAATTTCTAAGATCAGACGAGATGATAAATATTCGTTTGGTGTTTACTGGTTGTGTTCCGAAGATTCCTGGTACTCTAAAATCTCCGGATACTGGGAGTTTCCCTGTTCCTGTATATGACATACATTATGGTTTCTATTATTACTATAATTTCCATTATTAGAACGGTTATTATTTCCATTATTGTTCTTAAAATTTCCGTTATTCCGGTTATTACTCCTTTCACGATTATTACCCCAATTATTTTGATTACTGTTGTAACCATTGTTGTTATTTCGGTTATTGCAATATTATTATTCTGGTTATTATTTCTTCCCAATCTGCACATTTTAGCAAGGTGGTTCAACTTGCCACAATTGTTGCAATTCTTACCATCTGCATAGCATCTATTGCCATGTCTACCACCACATTTCCCACATATGTTGCCATTAGTATTCCAGTTTCGTCCGGATGCGTTTCCTGTTTGTGCAGATTGAATTATAACCTGGCTTTGTCTTATGTCAGATGAAGCCTCTAAAGCTATTTCGATAGCTTCGTGAAGCGTCTTAGTTCTACTTGCTTTAATCGTTCTGACTATTTCTCTATTCTTTAGACCGTTTTTGAACGCATTAAACGCTATCATAGCATTCGTGTTGCTAATGGTTTCCCTACTAGTTTCACCAAGTGCGTTTACTTGAAGTTCGTTCAACTCCATTGTCAGTGTCTCTATTTTGTCAGCGAATTTTCTTATCGTTTCTGACTGTACTACACTAGTCAGTTCGTTTAGGATTACATTTGGAGATTTCTTTTTGGAATATGCCTTTTTGAGTGAACTCAGAAGAGTCTCGATGTTAGTTGGCACTGATATTTGTCGTACTCTGTTCTGAACCTTAATCGTTAGCTTTGACCTAAAGACAAAGTTGAAAAATGAGGTATGTTTTTCCTGGGAAATAGTCTCCTTTATTATTTATAAATTAGCAATGAACGGCTCTAGCTCATCTCTTGCACCACTGAAAGATGGTAATAGTTTCGAGATAGATGCTAGTTCAGTCGTGTTCAAAATATTATTGGTCATCGTGGCGGTTTCACTAGATTCTTCTTCTGTATTACTAGATTCTTCTTCTATACTATTATTACTTGTCTGTTGCGCTTTGTATTCGTGAAACTGAAGAATATTCAAAGCTTCTCTTTTCAATGTATTTAATTTTTCTAATTGTGTATTCTTTTCTACTTCTGTTAGTTTCAAACTATTCAATGTCGTACTTGCATCTGCTTGCAATTTCTCAAATTCCTCTTTTTTGGATTTTATCGTCTCTAATGAATAAGGTCTGCTGATTTCCTTGCATTTGTTAATATAGTTTCTACCTGTTTATATATTTTATCCATTAGTCACTATGTTGGTAGGAACAAAATCATTACTTAAAACTTCATATTTATTGTATTCGAATGCTTCCTATAAAATTAATTTCTATCATTTAACTTACTTAAGAAATCTTTAATTGAAGTAACCTTATCTAATACATTTAATTCGTCTACTTTTTCCACAATAGAGTTTATTCCCTCCTCTATTTCTAAGTCATTTGCTTTTTCTAAGATATATTCTCTTGCATTATTTATTTGTTCATAAGTTGTATTCACTAAACTATTTTTTATATATATAAACAATAATGCTATACTTGTTATTATAATTATTGTTATCGTTGCAATTAATAATGCAGCTCTTAACATATTCTCTAATTAATTTGTTTTTTTTACAAAATAGATTATGATTTTTCTCTTAGATTATTTATTTATGTTTATTTTAATGTATTTTTGTTTTTCTTTTTAGCTTTCTCAAGCTTTTTATATTCTCTTATTTCCTTTAATGTTACATCAAATTCTATTTCTAATTCTATTAGTCTCTTTTTTTAGACAATCCTTCTCCTTATCTACTTTTTCTGCTGCTATCCTTTCTTTTATAGAAGCTATACTGTCTTCTATTACACAGTACAACACAAAAATTCCAAACAAAAAAACACTTATCCCAGCCGAAAGTACTCGATGAGAGGAGAAAAGTAATTTCTGGATTTTGCTAGATTGGTTGCCGTTCGTTTTTTATGAGCCTCTATAGTTTTTTCGCCAAATTCGATTTTGAGCACTTTTTTGCAATTTTCTTCTATTTTTCGCATGGCCATAGCTCGCAAAATGCCGTGAATTTTTTTTTCCAGTCTTCAGCAAAGTTGTAGCTCTTGACTCGGCCAACAAAAATGCTGAATATATTAAGTCGGAAAAATTTCATCTTCATGCTCAAAACCCCAAAAATGTCGAAAAAATTACCACTTTTTTCACCGTTTTTTCCCGTTTTTCGACTACAGCTCTTGAACTATTGAAAATTTTACCAAACAATCAAGGGAAGAAATGTAGCCTATAAACGACCACTCCTTGACAAACATTTTTGCAATTTTTTTTTTATTTTAATCTTTTATATACGAAACAACAAAATAAATGCGTATTTGTCAAAATCGTTGTTGTTATTTTTTTTAACGAAAGAACAAAGTAAATGTATATACTAATGTTTGTCAAGTTGTTGTTACATGTTGGACTTTGGACTAGAAGTTGTTGAAATTTTTGATTTTGTTTTGTTTGTACCGTTTGTCAGAAAACGCATATGGTAAATTTTTGATTTTTGGATCGAAAATATAAATAGATAAAGTGAAAATAAAAAATAAAACTGCCACGATTTCAATTTCTACAATAAAATTAATTACGTCATTCTACTTTTTTTATATAAGTGATTGAAGTGAGTGATTGAAAATGGAAAGATGCTCGAAATTAGATAGTTTCTGTTACGTTTGTGGTAAACTAGAGCCAAAACATGGAAAAAAAATAACGGAAAAATTTATTTTCTAATGATTTTAAACTCGCATATAAACTCTATTTCGGTGAAGAGGATACAAGTGGTGACGAACATACGCCAAATACGGTGTGTTCATTATGTTATGGCAATCTCTTGGGGTGGTTGCATCAAAGAAATGTATGTTTACGGTATGCCAAGCCAATGCTGTGGGTAAGAAATACGTTCGGGGTACATGATCCAGACAAGTGCTACGCTTGCGTAAATTTTACCAAAGAAATGACTAGAAAAAAACGCGGAGCAAAAGTATATAATGCCTCTGACTCCGCTGCATTACCAATACCGATGCCCGATGATGCCGAAGTACCAAAACCACCGAGTCCGAGTATGCTGTCAATGATGTCATCAAAAAGTGGAAACACCAACTATGGTCACTTCGATCCGGATTTTTTCCCTGAAATCGCAGATGATGCAGCAAAGCCACTAGCACAAGAAGAAATCGATTTCCTCGTGGACAAATTTCGTTTGTCGCAGCGTGATGCCGAATTTTTCACTACATTTATGAAGCGCAGAAAGCTCACACAGAAAAACGTTATCGCCAGCGGTTACCGTAAACGCCAAGCTGAGTTCCAAACACAATACAACGTCAATGATTTGAATACGTTCACATATTGCAACGACATAAAAGCCTTAGTGAACAAAATGGGTATGGAATATAATGCTGCCGACTGGAGATTATTTATAGATGGCTCCACGTTAAGTTTGAAGGCCGTATTATTACATGTTACAAATAAAATGCCATCCATCCCGTTGGCATTCGGAACGGATATGAAGGAATGTTATGAAGTCATAGCAGATATATTGGACAAAATCAAATATACGCAGCATAACTGGAAAATTTGCTGCGACTTAAAAGTAGTAAATATTTTGCAAGGTGTCATTGAAAAAGACGGCTTCCCGAAATTCTTCTGCTTCTACTGCACATGGGATTCGCGGTATAAACATGACCACTATAAGGCCACACATTGGGTGAAAAGAGATCTGAAGAATCAAAAGCATTTGAATTTGTTCAACAAACCGTTAATTGAGAATATTGATAATATTTTGCTACCACCACTACATATAAAATTGGGCATCGTGAAAAAGTTTATCGAAGTGGCCGTCAAAAGCAACGATCAGATTTTCGATTGCTTGAAACGAATATTTCCGAAACTAAGCAATGATAAAATTACTGCAGGTATTGTATTTCTTTTTTTTTAGCATTAATGTTGGTTCACTTCGCTATATTCGCACTGTTTTTTATGTATGTTACTTGTTGCTTTTTCTCATTTTTATACAGGTGTGTTAAATGGACCAGACATCCGCAAACTCATTAAAAGTGAAGCTTTCACGCAAGTATTGTCTGCCAAAAAACTTGAGGCTTGGATTGCAATAAAAGCAGTTATTCAAGATGTTTTGGGTAAAAACCGCGTGGACAATGAGAAAGCAACGCAATTGGTGAAGAATATGATCACTGCCTTTGATTCCATTCATGCATCGATGACATTAAAACTCCATTTTATGCACCATCATCTGGACGTGTTCCTGAAACATCTGCCCACAGAATCAGACGAGCAGGGTGAACGATTCCACCAGGTAACCATGCCGATGGAAAGACGTTTCAAAAGTAAGAAAATCGGCGCAATGATTGCTGAAGTATGCTGGATGTACCGTTATTCACTCCACAAACTGGAAATGACGCAGAAGATATCGCCGTGGCTATTTTAAGCTCAGAATCAGACGACGAATCAAACGAATCAAGCGAACCAGATGCAAAGAAATCTCGGCCTTCCACTTCTGGAACGTCAACTGTCAAATCATCAACTTCGCGCCAGACAGCCCAAATGGACATCGACGATACTGATTAACAAAAAAAAATACAAATTTATACCCGTTTGATGCCTTTTTTTATACTTTTTTCATACTCTTTCACATATTTTCATGTTTTTCACTTTAATCAGAAAATTCAATACTAAATTGCAAAAAAAAAATACATGTGCCATTTTTTAAACTTTTGCTCAATAAAAACAATAAAATCAAAAAAAAATGAAAATTAATCACATTTGTATGGCAAAATCCGTATCAATGAGTGGTCGTATGAAGTTACTATGTACTGGAAGGTTGTTCATAATTTTATAGGCTACATTTCTTCCCTTGATTGTTTGGTAAAATTTTCAATAGTTCAAGAGCTGTAGTCGAAAAACGGAAAAAACGGTGAAAAAAGTGGTAATTTTTTCGAAATTTTTGGGGTTTTGAGCATGAAGATGCAATTTTTCCGACTTTATATATTCAGCATTTTTGTTGGCCGAGTCAAGAGCTACAACTTTGCTGAAGACTGCAAAAAAAAATTCACAGCATTTTTCGAAAAATAGAAGAAAATTGCAAAAAAGTGCTCAAAATCGAATTTGGCGAAAAACTATAGAGGCTCATAAAAAACGAACGACAACCAATCTAGCAAAATCCAAAAATTACTTTTCTCCTCTCATCGAGTACTTTCGGCTGGGATAAGTGTTTTTTTGTTTGGAGTCAAAAAGTTGAATATTGCGTCACTGTGTTATTATTAGTTTTATTTTCCTTTCACCCTTATAATTCTTGCCTTTTTATCTAGTCTCTTGGACCGGGAAAATCGGGTAGACCGGTTCCTCTTGTTTCTTATACAAAGGTTTCGGTCCTAGCAGTAGAATTTCTGGTTTCTCTTTGAGTTCACCAGCTTTCAATTTTTTCTTAGCTACTTCTATTTCCCTGAGAATCTCGTTTAAATTTCTCTTATCCATTAAAATAATATGTATAACAACAAAAACAAGTAAAAAAGGCTTAAATTCGGCTGTGCCGAATCTTTGAATACCCTCCACCAATGTTCTCTTTTGATTTTGATGCAAACAATGTAAAAAACTTTTGAAGTAAAATTATGGAGGTGAAAAAATTTTTTGAGGTGAAAAACTTTTTTGGATGCAGAAACGAATTTTTTTACGGGAAAAAAATTTTGAGGTGAAAAATTTTTTGTGGTGAAAAAAAATTTTAGTGGTGAAAAAAATTTTTCGAGGTGAAAAATATTTGAGGTGTACATAATATTATTAATTTCTAAGCGATTGGTGAATTAAATATGAGAAAATATATTATATACCAGTCGCTACTATAAAATTGTACTAAAATACACCAATTTGTATGGAAAATTTAGAGGTATCTTCACATTTTCACCCATAAATTTTACCCGCTGGACCGATGTGCAATAATCTGAGTAAAAATAGGCATCCCCGATAGCGTCTTCGCGTCGCGATCGCCATTTCAACAGACAGACGGACATCGCTAAATCGACTTAAAATTGGATAAGGATCACGAATATATATACTTTATGGGGTCTTAGACCTATATTTCGACATATTACAAACGGAATGACAAACTGATATATACCCTCACCATATATGGTGGAGGGTATAAAAAAATATATTGTTTGTACAGTGGTATTTATGCAGAGCACTTAATACACCGTAATTTTTGGAAACATTTTCTTTCTTCTGAATTATTTAATACTTAATTGCTTGTAATACTTAAGTGCAGCTGTAGTATCACCAACGGCAGGATTCTTTGTTCGGGCTGGGCAGGATTATTTCAGTTTAGCAGGATTATTGATTCGAGCAGGATCATTTCAGTTTAGCAGGATCATTGTGTGTTGTGTCCAGGATGTCGCAGGATCGCCATGTGATGAGTTTAACACTATAATTAACACTTTGGTTTTAAATTATAATGATTAAGATGTTATTATTTGAATATTATCAATTAAACTGAACAAATTTGCATGTTGTTTGTTTATAGATTTATATTATAATATTTTATATGTGGTGTGATGAGTTTAACACTATAATTAACACTAACTTATTTCTAATTTTTACAACGACTTATATACTAAATTTATTTGTACTGTGACAAAGGGGAAACGTCAAAACAAAATTAACATTGACTCAATTCAGACATGTGCGCGCCAGATTTACTGCAGTCGCAAAGTTTCAAAGTGTCACATGCATTCATTGCACTTGAACTGCGTGAGGTCCAGTATCAACAAACACATTACTTGACAATGGTCAGTACTATAAACAATGTAATGTGAAACCCTTTAGTGCGTTTTTACCCATGGGTATTCATAATTGTTTTATGAATTTTATTTATTTTTATTAGTTCTGACTAATTCAACTTAAGGTTGAAATACAAACCGTTGTTTCTCCTTTGTACACTATGTACCGTAAGTATGCACACTCCAACTCTCTTAGAACACGAACATAGTTTGGCGGCAATAAAGGTGAGTTTTGGTTGGCAACTTTTAGTAGTGTTTAGCAGTGCTGCCATATAACCAATTTTAACTATTTTTTTGCCGTTTTTTGGGATGCTAGAGATTTTTCAGATTATTTCATAAAAAAATTTTTTTTTATTTATGTATTTTTTCAGATTTTTCATATAAAAATATAGTATTTGTTCAATATACTATTTATTTTTACTAAAATTAGACTTGGCTAATAAAGTAAAAAAATACAACAAAAATTTGCAATTGTGTTAAAAATAGTTACGAATTCAAACATAACATTGTGACATGAAAAATATTAAATTGTGTACACACACATTGACAAACTATGTCTATTCATATCCATTATTTCCCATTTCTATGGCAAAAATATATAATAAAGAGAATAAATATGCTATTAAAAACCTATAAAAAATGCAATAATTTGAAAAAAATAATTGTTTTCGTGAAAAAACTGATAAACAGTTAAGAATCTCAAAAACTGGGACAAAAAAATTTCACTGTTTATGTGGCAGCACTGCATACACCAAATTTAATGTTTTTCAACACATTAGCAACTTTGAAAATGTTGCCCTCTCATTTGTTGAATTTCTGGTAGAGCGGGAAAGTTGCCGACCAAAACTCACCTTTGTTGCCGATAAACTATGTTCGTGTTCTAAGAGAGTACTAAAAAGTTCGTGAGAGAGTAACATACTCTATAGAAAATTATATACTTTTTGCTTTTATGTCAACCATGAAAGAAGCAAGATCACGCTAATCTATGTCATAATTTGAGCACACCGATAAAATTTGAAAATAACCACAAACATTTTTATGTAGGGCAAACATATTTTGTTTTTTTTTTTTTTTGTTAATAATGAATGGTATTTTATTTTCGTATATAAAAACGACATATAGAATATAAAGTACGAAAACAAATTTTTATTCTGTTTAAAATTTAAAAAATTTATTTATAATTCATATTTAAAAAAATTATTCATATTAAAAAAAATCCTTAATATTTAAAAACAAATTCATTCATTCATAAAATCATGTATTCATTCCTTCGTTCAATCATTCTTAAAATTTAACACCTAAAAATATAAATAGTAAAACAATCTAACTATATAAACAAGTTTAACACAAGAGATTTTGTTTTTCAGTGTAATAGCACCAATACACTTTAATTTTTAGTGAAATATCACCACTGATCTAATGCCTTGTATTTGTAAATGAACTTTTAATTATATCAGTTTTCCTAAAAAGCTCAAAATTAGTCACCATACTTTGTAAGTGTTTGTGGTGTAGTGTGGTAGAGAATTAACATATCCCAGTTCAAATCCCGGAAAAAAATATTTTTTTTTAAATTAAAATCAAATATTCAAATGTTCAAATATGAAAAATATCAGAGATAATTAAAATTAGTTGTGGTGCAGTAAACCAAATTTTTTGGAACTTAATAATAATTAAGTGGAATATAAATATTAAATACAAGGACTAAGTTGGCTTTACCAACTAAAAATACAATTTCGGTAGCCAGAACTGATACTGTTTTCTGTACTTATGTTACATATATAGATTAGGGTGTCCTCTATTGTATGATGGGATCCAAGGGATCCGTTGCTTGATTCCTAACGTTCGGCGTAGTAATTATTACTAAATCGAAATTTGGGAGACAGCCAGCAATTGCACAGGTGGTCCTTGAAGCGTACACACAGCATATCGATCGATGATGCCTTAGCCTATCAGGACTCCAATAACCATCCGTGCATGAAGCTTAAGCTAAACTTATCCAGATGCAGACGTGGTTCCTTGTGATGAACGACACGGAGTCGCGTCTGCGGCTGGATAGTCCGGGCTTCAATCCACATCCTGCTCGAGGTGGCTCTGTTTTCACAGAACATTGCGGATCTAGAGCGGACACTCGATAAAAACCCGTAATCCCAGGTGTTATCTGTACCGTGCCTATGGGACGAAGATCACTTCGTTAGTGTGTTTTTGAACGGCGACCTCCAGGATGTGGCGAAGCCTGGTTTTAGTAGCCCACTGGTAGCATAGCACTCTGCTACCATGTGTCCTGTTATAATCCCTTATTTTCTTTTAGACAGATTCAATAATTCTAATGAGCAAAGAGCAAGAGAAGACCGATGCAGGTCTCACCTCAGGTGCAAATAGGTTTCAATCCTAAAAGGCACAGAGGAAGTAAAAGTTTGGGCGGAGCAGACATTGCGCGTTCTGGATGTTAGTATTGTAACTCAGGACCCCCCAGGCCCTATTTCAGATACAACTACTAACGTCCCAATGGACGAGGAGGATGAGCTGTTAAGCTCACAGCCTGATAGTGCCGTCAGAGTAGTCCCAGGCGATCAGTCGAAACCGAAGACTGAACGCGTAAAGCTCTGCGGGGCAGCTCGTAAACACTTGCGGACGTACCTAGAAGAAGGTATTGACCTAGAGGTTGCGCGGTGACTATGTCAGTTGGCTATGCGCGAGTCCCGTAAGGACGTCAAAGAGCTGACAGGTAGCAGAAAAGGTTGCGCTCAGAGCGCTCAACACCGCCTGTCTCTAGACATCCTGCAAAGCGGAAAGCTGATATGACTAAAGTTGGTGCACCTTGTAAGATTGTAGGCGCTATACCGCCGATACCAGCCTTGTCAGTTCTGGCCAATAAGCGGAAACAAGTGGTATCCTACAAGGATGCAGTTGCCAACGTGAAAATTGGTGCTATTCCATCTGATTTCCCGGCAACTAGATGGAGAGATGAGCAGCTCTACTCTATCCAAAGAGCTGTGCTACATAAAATAGCGGAACTTAGTAAGGGGACAATTAAGCCCAGTTTCTCCAATTGCTCCTTCAAGCCAGGGTGGCTCAGTTTTGTTTGCCGCGACAAGGACACGGCGCAGTGACTGGAGACTCATGTCCCTAATCAAAGGTCATGGAGCGACGCTGTGGTGGCGGAGGAAAAAGTGCCAAAGGCCCAAGTATTCGTGGGTTACTTTCCCGAGAAGGAGGACACGTCTAATGATTTAATTCTTAGACTAGTTGAGGGCCAGAACTGCAAGCTTTCGGTTGAGTATTGGAAGGTGTTGAATAAGGTTATCAAGGGTGGCATAGTGGAGCTCACGCTGTATAGTTGACCCATCTCGGCTGACATACTCAAGCGAAAGGATCACATGGTGAATTTTGGGTTTGGAACGGCGCTTATAAGACCCACCCGACAATAACATGTGGTCGGGCGCGACATTTTGTTTTTTTACGCTCTCTGCTATGAATTTTGTTGGGGTGTTGTACGTGTGAAAGCCGATGGTTGTTCGTGCCCCAGGGCAATGTTTGGTCGACACTATTCATTTCGGGGGACAATTGTCCCCTGCTCAACTCACATGTATTCTTGCGCTCTTGCTTTTAGTCGTCACTGAAACCAAAATGTATATAATTTTCTATAGAGTATTTTGGTACACATTAAATTTGGTGTTTGCAGTGCTGCCACATAAACAGTGTAATTTTTTATCCCAGTTTTTGGGATTCTTAAATGTTTACCAGTTTTTTCATGAAAACAATTTTTTTTCAAATTATTGCATTTTTTATAGTTTTTTAGTTATATGTTGCAACAATTAATAGCATATTTATTCTCCTTATTATACATTTTTACCATAGAAATGGGAAATAATGGATATGAATAGACATAGTTGGTCAATGTGTGTGTACACACTTTAATACTTTTCATGTCACAATGTTATGTTTGAATTCGTAACTATTTTTTAACACAATTGCAAATTTTTGTTGTATTTTTTACTTTATTAGACATGTCTAATTTTAGTAAAAATAAATAGTATATTGAACAAATATTATATTTTTATATGAAAAATCTGAAAAAATACATGAATAAATGAAATAATCTGAAAAATCTCTAGCATCCCAAAAAACGGAAAAAATAGTTAAAATTGGTTATATGGCAGCACCGCTAAGCACTACCAAAAGTTGCCGGCCAAAACTCACCTCTGTTGCCGCCAAACTATGTTCGTGTTCTAAGAGAGTACTAAAAAGTTCGTGAGAGAGAAACATACTCTGTAGAAAATTATATACTTTTTGCTGAAACAGCGACGAGTGAACATGTGTAGCGGATGCATGCTGATTTTTTTTTTAATGCACTGAAAAAAATAAATAGCAATGTACGAAAAATATTTTGTGATACTACAAGATCTATAAAAATCTATAATAGACTTAATAAAAAAAAAAAACATTTCTTTAATATTAAAGTTGAAATGTTTTGAAAAATTCGATTTCGATCGTTCATTCATTTATTCAGATTAAATGTGTTTTTCCTTCCAAACATTGAATTTTTTTTAACAGGATAACATAAGAAATCCAACATATTAAAGATATTTTATTAATATGGAAATATAATGAAATCTTTAATATTGATTAAAAAAATCTTCAACCTTTTGTTTTTATACAATAAAATTAGACACCCTAATGTATATATGTATTTATTTTTTTCCTTTCAAAAATTTAATTTTTGTTTAATTTTTATTTCTTTAAAACACTTTTACACAAAATATTAACAGTTTCATATTTTCAATAAAAAAAATAAATTCATTCAGATACTAGCACTGCTATTAACCCATTGAACATTTCTTACAGTGCAATTTTCATTTTCTTACGAACACAACTACATTTTTATTTTTGAACAGCACTGCATTAGATACATATATAACAGTGTTCGGCACACTCATACAACCATATTGTTGCCATTGTTAGGGTGAGTTGCGCTCACTCTCTCTTAATACACTGAAAGAATTGTGCTTGTAATTTTCCTAAAGTTACATTCAAACAAAGAAAAAACGGCATAACAAAAAATTAAAAAAATCAAATTAAAAAAAAGCAACAAAGCACAAGAAAACAATAACATTGGCCCGTAATCATAGTCAAGCACTATAGTCGGTTTTTTTAAAAACGACTTTAAATTAAAAACCTTTTATTATCTAATTCGCTATTATCAGAATTAAAGCCAGTTTTAAATTGAATCGGTTTTAAATGGGTAGCACATCAAATGTACCAAATGCCCGCATATATTTTGTACTAAAAAATAAGCAAGTGGCAATATTGATCAGCTGATTTTTTATTAACTAAAAACAGAAAAGTGTTTAAATAAAAGATTTGCAATTGAAAAATTTGAAAAGGAAAAACTTTATAAATAAGGATAGAAAAGTCTATTTTTATTAATAAAAATGTATACACTTAATAAATAAAGGTTTTTCCAATAGGTACTTGACAACTTTGAATGTAATTTGTTAACGCACTATTTCACCGATCATCTAACTGTTACATTCCTTTTTTCCAGTAAAATCAACATTTTCATCATGGTAAAGTACGCGAATGAACAACGTATGCAAATTATAAAAATGAACTACCGAAATTCGGAGTCGCTGACCGCAACTTTAAGAGCAAAATCATCTTCAGTGACGAAGCTCATTTTTGGCTCAATGGGTTCGTCAATAAGCAAAATATGCGTTATTGGTTTGGTGGAAATCCACATGTGCTTTATGAGTCACCACTTCATCAACCAAAAATAACTGTTTGGTGCGGTTTGCATGCCGGCGTCGTCATTGGGCCATATGTTTTCGTCGACAATAACGATCGTTATCGCGTCCTGATTACCGATTACACAGCCCGACAAAATTAAAAAAGATTTTTGCTTTTGATTCTAGTTAATTTGGGTGCGCTGAATTCAAATCTGTAATCAGTTTGTCTCTGTCAGCTCTAGTTTTCATGATATAGCTTTTTTATACCCTCCACTTATGACCTCAAATTATGACAGTCTGTCCGTCTGTCAGTTTTTTCAAAAAATTTTTTTCATCAAAATTTCTTATTTACAGTTATGGTAGTTGCCAAAAAAATCATTTTTTCCGGAAAAAAATTTTTTACCCAAAATTTTTTTTTCATACAAATTTTTTATTTACTGTTATAGTAACAGCCAAAAAAAAAATCCCAAATTTTTTTAAATATTTAAAAAGTAAAACTTTTTCATAAGAATTAAAAAAAAAAATAAAAAGAAGTAAAACTGTTTTATACAGATTTATTAAAATAAAAAAAATTCTCTAAAAGCATTAAAAATATAATATAAATATAATTCTAGTTACAGGATGTAAAGCTTCTTTTAAGAGACAATCTGGAATGAACAGCTGGATTAGAGTCTCTTTGCAAATTCCAACAGTAGTCTGCCATCATATGTGTATCCCACCTTTCCTGGTACCGATTCTCCATAATTTTGATATCTTGGTGAAACCTTTCTCCTTGTTCTTCGCTTAAATTACCCAAATTTTTGGGAAATCGGTCCAAGTGACTGTGCAAATAATGGATTTTAATACTCATATTGCAGCCAAGGTCTCTGAACTTATCCAGCATATTCTCCACTAATTGAACATAATTTGGAGCTTTATTATTTCCCAAGAAATTTTTTATAACTTGCACGAATGATGCCCACGCATTTCGTTCAGTTTCGGTCATTGACTTATTAAAATCGTTGTCATTCATAAACTGCCTTATTTGGGGACCGTCAAAAACTCCTGCTCTAATCTTATCTCTACTTAGATTAGGCATTTTGCTGCAAATATATGCAAAACATTCCCCATCGCGATTCAGAGCCTTAACAAACTGCTTCATGAGTCCTAATTTGATGTGCAACGGTGGTAGGACGATCTTTTCCCGTGGGACTAAAGCTTCATTTACAATATTATTATCGCCAACTATCATTTTTTCTCTCGTAGGCCAATATTTTTGCCGCCAATGTTGTTGCTTGGATCTGCTATCCCAGAGACACAAAAAGCAAGGGTAGTTAGTATAACCACTCTGTTGTCTAAGAAGAAAATTGACCATTTTAAGATCAACACAAATGATCCATTGGTGGTCTTGGTATTTTATCTTTTTCATCACTAATGCAATGTTGTTATATTCTTCTTACATTGTTGTGGAGTGCGCAATTGGAATTGATGCATACAAATTGCCATTGTGCAATAAGACGCACTTCAAACTTCTCTTGGAACTGTCCACGAAGAGGCGCCAATCGCTAGGTAGATACTTGGATAGCCCCATTTCCTGCATAAGACCATTTACATTATTACAAAACACCAGGACAATGAAGATAATGTAAACACTTCTTAGATATGGTCACCCCAATCAAAAATTAGATTCTATTTATAGCCAATATCTGACAATGATTTTTACGTGTTATTTCGCGTTTTGGAGATCAGAATTGGCCGCCTAGATCGTGCGATTTAACACCATTAGATTTTTTTCTTTGGGGTTTTTTGAAGTCGATAAGCCTTAAAAGAGGAAATTGGACGCTGCATTAATGAAATACCGCAGCATTCATGCAAAACGGTAATTTCATTAAAAGATCACGTGCATGCCAGCAAAGCCGCGGCGGCCATCTGCACGATATATTGTTCCATACATAACCTCATTCTGTCTACTTTACGATATAATAAAGTTTCACGATTTTTTTTCAAATATCTGTGTTTTATTTAAAATTTAAAAATTGCGTTCTTCTTGGGACACCCTTTAATATGATATTGATTTTTGCAATACGTAATTTATAATTATGTTTTGCGAATTCTTATAGCTTCACGTTTACAGATGATTATAATGCTCTGCATACATTTGTAGATTATAGTTGTTGTTATAAATGGATAGAAGGCTTGCTTCGCATACGCAACCTATAAACACAATCCTATGTAGAAAGTAAAATCCTCCCCAAATTGGGATAGTTCCTTGTAACCTTTGGAATAATATTTCTAACAGCCCCTAGACGTCACAACACTCTCAGAACTAATTGGGAAAAAACAATTCCTAAAAAAAATTCCGAAAACATTAATCCTTCCTTCAACTATAAACTTTAATTAAATACAAAACTTACCAAAAGAATTAATAATTTCAAATAACTCTCGGTCTCTTCAATTTGTGTTGGAAAAAGGCTTTAAATGGAATAAAATATTTCAACCAACTTAAATTGAAAAATTTTCTTTCTTGACACACAAAAATGTATTCAAAATTATAGAAAAATTAAGAACTAACTTGATTGAATTTTTAAAAAAAAATTGGAATCACTTTGAAAGTATAATTTTCACACTCATAAAAATATGTTAGTACGCGAAAAACTCAAATACAATATAAAACCAAATAAAAAATTTTCGAACACAAAAGCATCGCCATCACAGTATTGACTTGCTTCTAGTTGCATAATTTTTTGAGCAAAAAGAAACAGAGTGAATACATATATCTCTGTAGGGTTTGTTGGTACCGAAAATTTGGTAAATGGTAGCATTACGGAAGGGTTATGGAGAGAAGATTACTGTCCTTCACCACTACAAAACACCCCAAGTCGAAATTCGCCCAACACTGCGAAATTAATTAGGGACCAATTTTGCGACTATTTAAATAACGAAGGTCAAGTTTCTTGACAAGAATAATTTTTAAACATATACCGAAAACTTTGAAAAAATCAATAAAACACAATTAACATTATAAGTTTACTTACTGTTGTTTCATTTTATTCATCCATTGAAGATTGCGATGCACATGGCTGCTCACTGCAACGCAAAAAATTGATTGCATCGAAGTAATATAGTCGGTGCTCTGACTCGCCGTCCTTTCCAGCACCACTTTTTTCGAGTCTTTCAATCCCCTTCAATTCCTTTCTATCTTTTCTTTCCGCATTCGAATATTTTCCTTTATATTTTTCTAATAATATTTGATACTGCGCATTTCTTCACTTCTATTACTATATTCTTCACTTTTTACTTGCCATAAAGCAGGCAAATCACGATAAACTTCAATTAATACCAAAACAAAATATTGATGTTGTCGCTTTGAAAAATAAATAAAAATTCCGTTTGATGAATTAGCGCGCACACACGCCAAACCAGCTTCAAATTTTTGTAACGCTGCTAGTGCAAATAAAAAGTGTTTTTATATTCATCAAAGCATAGGTGTGAGTTTTTTCACTTACATAGTCAACAAAATAACATGAGTTTGATGAAACAGTTTGACGTGTGGCCATGGCGCTTAAAGCAGCAAAAGATAATTACATGCCAAAGCTTTTAGAATGAGTACTTTCTATTCCGAGGAAAATGTTCTCTTATCGGCAATTTTTTTAAATACTAATGAGATTTAAATTTGAAAATTATTTTAGTACTGAAGGACTTTCTTATTATTGACATTTATTCCCGAAAATAGAAAAATATTGAAACTGATTTAAATATCAGCTGTTTCGTATTTTTTTATTTAATTTGAACCAAAAAAGCTAAAAGTTGAAATAAATAGAAATAGAGGTTAAAGGTAAGTTATAAAAAAAAAGCCCGCCACTGAGCTACACATTACTTTACACTTTATTTGGTAATTTGTGGTTTTGCTAGGTATTCCTATCATTTGACTCAAACTCCAAACTTATTAGAATTAAACGATTTGTAATCTATAAATATGTTTATTTTGTAATTACATAAATAAATATTTCATAGTTAAATCATATTATACAACAATAAAAGAAGGAAAAAAATCGAACATTTCCTTAAGAGATTATGAGGAAAATAAGCAAAGTTTTAAGTGATTTCTTTATCTTTTTTGTAGTTGTTTCGCTGGTGCTTTGCTATTCGTACATGTACATGACTGTCAAAAGAACTTTGAACTTTTTTTAACTAAACTATACATAAATGACCAGTCAGCTTAAACAAAGGGGTGGGGGGGGGGCGGAGTGGTATAAGAATGATCAAAAATTAATAACAAATATCTTGCCATTTTTACAGCTTAATGTTTAAGGCAACAATAAAAGGACACTAGAGAGTGTAACAAAAAAACCGTTTGAACATTTACAACAGCAGAAGTATAAAGAGTACTATGTAGTAGTAGCAGACAAAAACAACAAGTGAAACAGGCAGGCAAACAAAAAGACCTATTTAGAATCGAAAACAAAAACTTAGGATTTATTTGTATTCGCTTGTGAATATGTTTGGACTATTTGTATGTGAATATGAATGTGTAAATGTGCATAAGTAAATGTGGCATATGTTCTTCCAAACACCTGCAGCAATTTTAAATTGCACCAATAGACAAACTACAAAATGAAATGAAGCAAATATTTTTCGATGTGTTGTATATGCGAATGCATATGTAAATATGTACATATGTATACTATCCTTTGACTGGCTTTATAGCAGTATTGTCAAACTTAAAGTTTTTCTTAAGTGCAGTTAAATAGTTTATGTTGTTATAATTTTTTTAAGAATAGGTGAAATAATAGCCGAGAAACAAAACTTAGTTCGCATCATTGTCGCTACCCCGATTTAAAGGGGTTACAAGATGTGGACAGCGACAAAAAGAAAATTTTCCATGCAAGTCTTAAAGAACGAAGATGGGGTGTTCTTACTTAAACAAAAAAAATAAATTATTAACTCTAGGGCCCGAAGTGGTGTCGTCTTTAAAAAATAAAAACAAAAAAAAAAATCCTAAATAAAACTGAATTGCACCAATACACTCACTCACCTCTACTGGTCTCATGTCCACTCGAAAATATATGGTTGGCTGGTGAACTGCCAATATAGGAGGCCCTCTCACACGAGATCCCTGGGTACCTTTCCTTGATCACCTATTGCCGGGTTCCGGTCATCCCAAACCGCCTCCACTTACCTCTGTTACCCTATTACCACTTTATGACAAAATTTTAATAACTTATTCTAAACAAAAATTTATTTTTAATGTGAATCTTGGTTATAGAATTTATTAAAAAAAAAGTTTTAAACAAAAACCCAGCGCAAAATCTCATTATAATTAAAGAAAATCATAAAAAAAAATGTAGAATTATATAAATATCAAAAAAATCTCTGAATTTATAAATAAATACAAAACTATAACAAAATATAAGGTACGTAATCAAACTATGAGGAGTTTTAAATTATTAATACAAAGGTTGACTGCTACTTTTCTTGGTTGAAAATAAAAAAAAATATCAAGAAGAACTATGGTTTCTCCCACTATCTTTTTCTATCCGCCCGGAGGACTTCTTCTCTTTCTAGGCTCCTCAGGTAAGTATCTTTCCTAAAGTATATATTTCCAGTATCCAGTATCTCCTAAAGTATATATTTATTCTCCTTTTCGTAGCGATTTTCTTGGAAGCAATTAGATATATTTTTGGGCTACTGAGTTCAACCCTACAGGGACTGGTAAAAAAAATTAAATGCAAAACAAAATTCTACTGCTGTCTACAATTCTCCATCCCTACTAAGGGATATTGTATATATATTTTTATCTCTTTTGAGAGGGGGATCACGTCCGTTTATTTGCTGGTCTAAAATATAGTCCTATTTGTCCTAAGCCCTTGCTGTTCCTGCAGGATATTTGGTGTTGATGATGTGTTAACTATTTTAATTTTATTAAGTCACCCTGTGTAAAATAGGATGAGCACGCATTTCACGATGCAAAATCTTATAGGTAACGTTATTTTAAGGGTAACGATATTTTAGTTATTCGGTAACAGTATCTCAACGATAACGATATTTCGGTAACGGTATTTTAGTTATTTCGGTAACGATATTTTAGGGGAAACGTTATTTTTAGTTATTGCGGTATCGGTATTTTAATGATAACGGTAGTTTAAATGCACACCAGACTTTTGAAAGATAGATATATGCATGTACATCGAATATATTTTTGAATTTTGCTACTTTGTA
Source organism: Eustalomyia histrio (assembly GCA_949748255.1). NCBI lineage: Eukaryota > Metazoa > Arthropoda > Insecta > Diptera > Anthomyiidae > Eustalomyia > Eustalomyia histrio. The sequence continues at coordinate 117,577 of CATIYI010000012.1, forward strand.
GTTTGAAATTAATTGGCAAAAAGTAAGTATGCATAGGATTTTAAACCACCTTGATTTAATTTTAAAAAAAATTGGGTTAAGAATTAAGAAGCCATAGAATTTAAAATTAAACGAAAAGAATTTTTTTATTGTTTTTTGTATAATTTTCAAATATCGTGGCAAATTTTATTGCATTTGAAGACACCTGGTAAACAGAATCATAACTTGTGTAGACATTACAATACAAAAGCGTTCGCAAAAAATAATAAAAAACGTATCAGTATTTTAAGGTTAAAGTTATTTTCTATTATTTCGGTAACGGTATTTTAAGGGTAACGATATTTTAGTTATTTCGGTAATGTTATTTTAAGGGTAACGATATTTTAGTTACTTCGGTAAAGGTATTTTAACGATATTTCGTTTTTTCGGTATTTTAAGGATAACGATTTTTTCAGTTATTTCGGTAAAGGTATTCAGTTGAAAGGGTATTGATATTAAAGGTTATTGATAACGGTATTTTAGCGGTATTGCCTGCCAACCCTGTCAAAAATACATCCAAAAGAGGACTACTGATTTTTCATTATATTCAACCCATAGATTATAATCTCCAAACCCAGCCCAAACCGCTGGAGCTAGGAAGCTGAAATTTGGGATGTAGATTCCTCTTCCAGCGTACACATCTGCTAAGACGACGTTTTAGGAAATTCTTTCGGGAAGGGGGAAAAACTGCCCTTTCACTGCCTGCCCCAACTGCTTTAGCTAGAAACTTGAAATTTGAAATATGCTTCCCTTGGAGTATGTGCTAACTCTTTTATATATTACATTTTAGAATCTTGGCCAGTGACGTGGTATAAATGGGGGTTTAAATGGCAAAAAGTGTCCCAAACCGTTGGACCTAGGAAGTTGAAATTTGGTATGCAGGCTCCCTCTCCTGTGTAGATAACAGCTAAGATATGATTTTTGGAAAATCAAACAGGGAGGGGCAGAAAAAGGTAAAATACTCCAGCTTGACGGCCTGCCGAAACCGCAAGAGCTCGGAAGTTGAAATTTTTTATATTGGTTCCTCGCTCGTTGTAGATTTTTTTTAAATTACTTGGGGGTGGGTTAAAAAGGGGGATATTCTCCCCTTTCACGGCCTGCCCAATCCCCTTTAGCTAGAAGTTTTAAATATTCTTTCCTTTAAGTATACGCTAACTCACTGTTAAGCTACATTTCAGAATTTAGGCCAGTGACATGGTAAAAATGGGCGTTTAAAGGCAGGCCATTTTTTCAAGAAAATCCAATGGGGAGGGTCAGAACATCTATTGGGGAAGGACCTGCCAAAACCACTGGAGCTGGGAAATTTAAAATTGGTATATTAGTTAACTAATTAATTTTTTTGAGCTTAACGTTAGTTTTTTACAAAAATATATTACTTAGTTTTCAATATTTCGCTACTCCATTGTGTAGCATCTTCGGGAAATAATAAATATGACAAAATATAAACAAAATGAAAGTTTTTGTAAAATAAAGTTTTACAAAAATGTCTGGCAAAAAAATGTTTCTTAGGCAACATATATAAATAGATTATATAGCAAGACAAAGGACAGGATACAAAAATTAGACATGTCCAATATAATAGCAAAGAGATAAGGTATATATAGGTACAACGAAAAACAAATTAAGAACTAGAATAGCTTGACATAAATCAGATCAACGATATAGAAATATTAATTCACAGAAGACAGCATTATCTTCTTATTGTTTGATATATAATCACTATATATTAGAAATGATTTAGATAATTAACACACAAACAACACATAGAATTAGTTTTAAGGCAGATATTCAAAATGTAGCTCAGAAGTATAGATATTTAATACATAAGAAATACTATATTAATTTATAACATATTATATTAATAGATTTAGGTTTTTTTATTGTTATTTATTAATATATTTATTATTATTTGTTTATTATTTTTTTGTTCAAAGAATTTTTAGCTTACTGGTATATATGTTACTTAGGAAACATTTATTTGTCAGACATTTTTGTAAAACAAATTAAAAAAAAAACATTAATTTTTGAGTATGTTGAAATATGTTGTGAAAGAAAAAATATTAGTATGCCAGATTCCCAATTCGTTCCCACAAATTAAAACATTAACATTTGGAATGGCAGCTCTGTTAATTTGTGCTTCGAAAATCGAAGATAGTTGCCAAAGGGTATTTCTATAAATAGATGGAAAAAGCTCATTTGTACTCATTTGTCATTTTCCTTAGATTGTTTGATATAAAAGCCTGTTCAAAACCATGAGTTATTTGTGAGTTCGGTGGTTCATAAGGAGGCTGGAGATGACCTAGCCGCTCAGGTCGAAAGTGTGCACTCCCTCTAGCGCTGATCCTTACAATTTTTTCCATTTAATAAAAAATTAGTGTTTACTATTCGTTAGTTACATTAAATTATGACCTCGAGCCTGATAAAATTAAAAATAAATTAGTTAACAATGCAGATTAGTTAACGGTGCAGAGATACACCCAGGTGGGATTTTTGAAAATTGCTGCGGTGAGGGGCAAAAATAAGAAAAATCTCCCCCTTAACGATTGGCAAGAAATTTGGTTGTCACGGTGAAACTGTTTTTTCTGTGTGATTTTATTGTATTAGTGGGTACAGACAACAATAATTTACATAAAATAATGGATAAGCATTGGTGTTGCTTTCATAAATGATACTGGTTAACGTTTTGTCTGGACTAAATGAAGTGAAAATTTGCGGTACAGTCTTATGACACAACCTGTGAACTTTCCCAGAGACGTGAAAATGTAGGCTAGCTAGTGAATCAGCGAAAGGTGGTCTGAAGATCAATACAAGTGAGACAAAGGAATGACGAATAGTTAGAAACCTTGAAATTTCAAATATACAGGGTGATTCAGTCACAACCTGCCAACTTTCACCAGCGTATTCATTTGCTGATTTCATTCCATCCCCGAAAATGCAAGTGTGGGAAATGGCAGCAGTTTGAAAATTTTCGGATTGGTGGTCGGAGTAGGGTAAAATTACTAACTTCTGAACCAGTGGTCGGATTTATGTGTTTGAGCTTATTGGAAAGGTCTTTGGGAGGCCTTTCAGAATCAATAAAAAAGATTTAAAAAAGTGAAATCGCCGAGACACAGAACTTTTAAAAAAAATTGGAAAAAAGACATAAAAACGTGAACATAACCTCAATTTGCTCAGCCAGATGGCAGGTAGCTTATGTTTTTGTTTTTCTTAAAAGATAGCCTTACCTTTCCAAAATTCTCTAAACGAAGCCCAGAGGTCTTACCGTTCCAAAGTTATAACCATTTGACTGAAATTTTTTTTTTTGTTTGTGGAAGCAAAATAACAGCACACATTCATTTGTTTTTGTAAATAAACATGTTTAAAATTTTATTTAATTGAAATTTTTGGCTGAAGAATCAAACACATAAGGAAAAAAACATTTGATGTTAAAGGAAGTTTTCAATGTGGTTCCCGTGTTCTACTGAACACAATTGCAGCCGCTTGCGAACCACATCGGTCATTTTAATTCGGTCATCTTTTCACGAACTTTCACCGCAGCCTCCTCAATGCATGCAAGTAACTGCTAACGAGTGTAAATCTGCACAGAATACACACAATAATTCATGTAGCCCCACAAAAAGAAATCAAGTGGTGTGAGATCTGGAGTTCGCGGCGGCCAGACGATTGGTCCAATTCGTCCAATCCAACGCTGAGGAAAATTGGTGTTAAGCCAATCCCGCACAATGAGACCGTAATGCGCTGGAGCACCATCTTGTTGGTAGAAAACATGATTTCGTACTGCAAGGGGTACTTCCTTGAGGTTTTCTGGCATGACTTCTTGCAAAAACGCCAAATATAAGGCTATTCACAAAACATGTGTGTATAGATTGTGTGAGTCTACATTTTGCAGATTAAAAACTAACTAAAATACAAAAAAAACGAAACAATTTCAAATAAATGAATACTCAAATTTATTTTAGTTTTCTTCGATCTTCTTGATATGTGTAATATTTCTCATCGAGCTAAAGATCTTTATATATATAAAAAAAATATATATATTTATAATTAATTTTTTATAAATAAAAAGATCTTTAGCTCGATGAGGAATATAACATAAATGAATACTCATTTATTTTTACGGAATTTGTAGGTAAAATGATCACCCATTTAGTTTTACTAATGTGTCAGTTGTTTAAACAACATTTAAAAATAAATAACAAAAACCATTTGATTTAAATAAAAAGTATAATGAAATGCCATTTCTTTTCTATATCATTTTTTTAAATTATATATTTTGTTATTTTAACTTACAAGCTAATGTTAGAAAAAATATTTTTTTTTTTTTTGGAATTACAAAACTATTTTCCTATTCTTATTTCTATGTATTTTAGAAAAATTTCTTGAAATTTGTTTTGAATTAATTGTATATTTTAACAACTATTCCATTCCATTAAGAGAATTATTATCAAAAAAGGAATTATTTGAATTTCTATTTTTAGACACGGAAAACAGAAAAATTCAAACTTAACTGAAAATCTTTTATTTGTTTTTGAATGAATGATTTAAATAATTTAAAAATATATTTCTTTAAATTGATTTATTTCGTATTATTTTGAGTATATCCGTCTTAAATGTAAGTGTGCTAAAGTATAAGCGTTGTTCATTTGTACGCACCTACTGAATAAGATAAGGAAGACCAAAAGGATACATTTTACGACTGCTTGAAACATACTCTTAAAAATGTATTTAAAAATAATTTAGAATTATAAAGGTGTACAGAGAAAACAGATTCATTGTGACAACCGAATTTCTCGCCAACTGAATAGTTTGGTTGCAGCAACCATTTTATTTAGTTGTCGCAACCAAATATATTACTGGTCCAATTTAAATATAGTTTCACGCGATTTTGTTGTACTAACAGAATTTCGGTTGCTACAAAAAAATATATCGATGGCTCCAACAAAATCATTCGCTTGGCAAGAAATTTGGTTGTCACAGTGAAACTGTTTTTTCTGTGTGATTTTAATGTAATAGTGGGTACAGACAACAATGATTTACATAAAATAATGGATAAACCTTAGTGTTGCTTTCATAAATGATACTGGTTAATGTTTTCTCTGGACTAAATGAAGTGAAAATTTGCGGTACAGTCTTATGACACAACCTGTGAACTTTCCTAGAGACGTGAAAATGTAACGCAAAAATTAATGGTCTAGCTAGTGGATCAGCGAAAGGTGGTCTGAAGATCAATACAAGTGAAACAAAGGAATGACGAATACACAAAAATACAGATTCATTGTGATAACCGTATTGGTTGCCAACCACACCCAGAAAACAGTATCAGTTGTGTCCACCGAGTTTGTTGGCAATCAAATTCTGGCGGTTACGACAACTGTCTTCATATTAAATTATATTTTTAGTTGCGAAAGCCAATATTCAGTTGTACAATTTAATATTTATATTCCACAGAAATATTATTACGTTCCACAAAATTTTATTTAAAAAAAAAATTATTTTCTTATTTTTTCCGTGATCGAACCTGGGCAATCAGATTCATAGTTCATACTCTTGCTTACTGAACCACAACTAATTAAAATTTTCTTTGATATATTTGCCATTTAAACATTTGAATGTTTTATTTTAATTTAAAAAAAATATTTTTTAAATGTTAGCAATTTCCGGAACTTGAATTCGAAAATTATGAGTACTGAGCTACCTCCCTATCTACTACACCACAATCACTTATGAATTTTTATGGCTAATTTTGAATTTAAACAATTTGTATGGAAAATAAATATTAGTATAAAATTTGTTTACCAATACCAATCATTAGTGACGTCTGTTATCAATACAATCCACAATTCGGTTGCTTCTACTGAAACCCTATTTAAATGATATATTTGATGAGGATAACCGTACATGTAGTTACCACTTTTGAATATCGACAATTTTTTAATAAATTTGATAGATTGTATTAAATCTCTAATATATTCACTAAATAAATGGTTTCTTCTACCGCACACAAATACTAAACAAATTTTATTTTTAAAGATGATTGAAAATACCAATAATTTAATAAAAGGATTGATTTTTGGTTTCTTTTCCCTTTTTTAATTTCCAATTTTTTGCTTTATTAATGGATTTTAGGTTATTCCAAATAAAACTAAATCCTTACAAATAAATGTTAACGGTTTTGATCGAATTGCAACCAATCTTTTCTCTGGGTGCACAAGGGTAAGTTATGGTTATCGATATTTTTGTTTGTGGGGACAGAATAATTTCAGTTGAATAATTTTTTTTCCAATTGAGCTAGGAATATATTTGGTTGCGACAACCAACCAATCACTGTCGGCAACCATGTAATAGAAAATGTCCAAAAGATTCAATACTTAAGAAGAATGATTGTCACAGCCGGCAGTGCTCTTCTAGATCTCGAAAGAAGAATAAGAAAAGCTCAAGGATCTTCGGCAATCATCTAAATATGGCGCTTAAATGAATATAGCGTAAAAACAAAACAATTATGTTTTATGTTCAACAGCCGGATCTTCCCAGGAAAATTTTGTAGAACAGATGACCTTTGAATCTTATTCTACAACAGATTATTTTACCACCGGTTTCATGGAACAGGTTCTAGAACAGATTCCCGGAGTCAAAATGTAATGTTTCACTGTCCCAGAACCAGTTATATAACTAGTTCTAGAGCCGGTTCTTAATCACCCTGTTCTAGTTTGGATGAAACGAACCTGTTGCTCATTGGATAAACTCATCAGAAAAAGTCAGTAAAAAGTAAGAATCCAAAGAAGCATAGGTTCTCATTAATGCTCTTCAACCTGTTCTTTTTATATAGAGTTTGTCCAATTAGCAGCAGGTTCGTTTCATCCAAACTAGAACAAGTTGCTTTAGAACCGGTTCTATAACTAGTTATATAGCTCGTTCTGGGACAGTGAAATCCTACATTTTGACTCCCGGGAATCAGCTCTAGATCCTGTTCCATGGAATCGGTGGTAAAAGAATATTTTCTAGAATAGATTGAAAGGTAACCTGTTCTAAAAAATTATGCTGAAAAGAACCGGTTGTAGAACAGAAATGATAACCTATGCTAATGCCATGTAAGTTGCTTTGCAACTTGTTTTTTGGATTCTTACTTTTTACTGGGTTAAAAATTATTATATAACAATTTATTTAAACTTTAGGCCCATGATTTGGACACAACTGCTATCAAATGTTCAAAAGTAGCAATCAAGCAACTATAAGTAAAATTTGTATTGTACTTGTAAATAGTTTGGTGCAATTGCAACAAAAACTACAATAACAAAAACTAGACGTGCAAACACAACAAACAATGTACCGGAAATTCATTCGAATGTCAGCTGTTTCCGTTTTCCTTCTAATGACCGGAAACTATTTTTACAACCTCTGATCTCTTTAAATATTTTTTGGTTTTGTTTTTCTATAACAACTTTAAAAACCTTGATTTTTTGGAGCAAGCGAGCGAGAAATAGAGATAAAAAAAGGTGGTGACTTACAAACTATTTAGGGTGCTTTAAAGTGTCAATATACTGAAAACATGAAACGGTAAATGTCTATTTTTTTCGATCTATTTTTCAAATGTTCTATTTTCAAGTACTACTTGTATAATGTTGATGTATTCGTTACAAATGCTTCTAATTAATTGATACAGTTCTTGTAATAAATGTTCATTTTCGATGTAAAAATTTTTTATTTACTGTTATTATATTTGAATTTTAGGGAGCAATAATATAAAAATTAAGTTTGTTTACCTATAGACATGCTTTACATTTGTCAAATCATTAATGTGCACGTTTATATCTTCATTAGTGTTAAATGACTAATGGCACGAACACGAATACCACATTTATATCAGCTACACATATGTACATAAAATCATCTAACTAAATAATTCTGATAAATTGTTGACTGTTTAAATTTTAATTTGAAATGTGCATTAAACTCCAGAACATAATTAAAAATATATTTCAAAAGTAAAGGGTGGTTTATCCATAATGCAAGATGTTAATTGTAAATAAAAGAAAAAGTTTTCAGAGAATTATCTTAATATTATTATGATAGAAGGATCTATGATAATTATGTATGAAAAAAAGTTTAGGTCAAATGCTCGCCACGGCTTCGGTGGCATAACTCTATCCGATGGTCCATATTTTCAATGACTCTAAGACATAATTCAGGTTCAATGTCGTTAATGTGTCGAATTATCTCATCATTTGTTCTTAGCTTATTGACGTACACTTTATCTTTTGAATATCCACAAAGAAAAAAGTCCAACGTTGTCAAATCACATGATCGTGGCGGCCAATTAACACCGCCACGACGTGAAATAACACGGCCATTAAATTTCTCGCGCAAAAGAGCCATTGTTTCGTTGGCTGTGTGACAAGTGGCACTATCCTGTTGGAATCACATATCGTCCAGGTCCATATACTCAATTTCTGTCCACAAGAAGTGCGTTATCATCTCGCAATAGCGAACACAATTCAAAGGTAACTGTTTGCGAACAACATCAATGTTTTCCAAAGAACGAGCTGAGCGATCATACACAGGTGTTTTCTCATTTCCTACAGACCCGGTTTGCTGAAATTTGCGCACAATTCTCCCGATTGTGGACACATTTGGTCGATTATGTTGACCAAAAGGCTTCAGCAATCTTAACGCGCTGTTCAATTGTGTACCTCACCATGGTTGAATTTGTCAAACACTGAAACAAAGAAATGTCAAATTAAGTTGGGCAAAAACTTGACGTTAAGGTGTGACTCACAAATAACACCGTGCATTATGGTTGGACCACCTTTATATGAGAATTAAGCAGATACTTATTTCGGTATTATTTGTAATTTTAATGATGTTATTTGTTTTATAAAAGTACATGATTGCAGTCATTAGCCCAAAAACGATTCTGAGCATATACTTTTCCGAAAAAAGAAATTGCAGCAAAATAGTATTGATTTGTTGCAAATTTTGTAATAAATGTTTATTTGGCTTTTAATTAGAGGTGACACGAAATTTTTCTTTTATTCGCTTTTTTGTTTTTTTTTGATTTTTTTATTTTCGATATTTTTTTAAATTTTTTTCGATCTTTTTGATTTCTGTAATATTTCTCATCGAGATAAGGATCTTTTATTTGTTAAAAATTAATTATAAATATTTATTTATCCCAATATTTCGTCACCACATTTGGTGACTTCTTCAGGGGAAATTGTTCTCTTATAATTAGTTATTTTCTTTTTTCGATTTTTAACGTGTTATGTAGAAAGACTGTTTTTTTTTTCTTATGTATTAAATATAAAATAAATTCTTTCGTTTAATTTTTCGAAATATTTTGAATTTTTGAAGTGTATTTCGTGAGCGTAACCAAAAATTTAAATGATTATAATTTTTGGTTCTTAATCGTGCGTGAGCAACTGGCGAACTTCTCCCGAAGAAAGCAAAGACGCATCAGTCAGCTGGTAAAGTTATGGCATCAGTATTTTGGGATGCGGCCGGAATTTTGTATATTGATTACCTTAAAAAAGGACAGACTATCAATAGCGATCGCTACATGGCCCAACTGGTGCGTTTGAAGTAGAACTTCGCAAAAAACGGCCCCATATAAAGAATAATAAAGTACTCTTTCACCAAGATAATGTGCCGTGTCACAAGTGGTTGGCTACCATGGCCAAATTGCATGAATTACCCTTTCAATTGCTTCCGCACCCACCGTATTCGCCAGATTTGGCTCGCAGCGATTTTTACCCGTTTTCAGACCTCGGTGGAAAGATATTTGGTCGAACAGAAAACTGCTTCAGTTGTGGCTACCGAATTTGTTGCCAATCGAATTCTTGCGGTTGCGGCAACTGTCTACATAATAAAATATATTTTTAGTTGGGAAAGCCAATACATAATTGCCTAATTTAATATTTATATTCCACATAAATATTTTTACGTTCCACAAAATTTTATTGAAATAAAAATTGTATATTTGTATTTTTCCAATTGTTATCTTTCATAAAACCTTTTTCTTTTTTATAACTAATTTATTTTTTGAGCTTGAGGTTTGTTTTTGTATAAAAATATTATTTATTTTTCAACATTTCGCTAATCCATTGTGTAGCATCTTCAGGATATAATAAATATTAAAAATTTTAAAACAAAATGAAAGTTTTTTTATAAAAATTTTAACAAAAATGTCTGACAAATAAATGTTTCCTATGCAGGATATATACGAACAAAAAACATAATAAACAAATAATAACACTAAATAAATTAACAATATAAAAATTTGAATCTATTAATATAATTTTGTTATAAATTAATATAATATATACTATTTCTTATGTATTAAATATCTATAATTCTGAGTTACATTTTTTAATATCTGCCTTAAAATTAATTATGTGTTGTTTGTGTATTAATTATCTAACATTTCTAAAATATAACGACGTTTATAATTATGTTCTTTATTTAAAACCAATACATTTTTAAAGTCTGGATAGTGATTAAAGATCGAACAATGGAAAGATAATGCTGTCTTCTGTGAATTAATATTTCTATATTTTTGATATGATTTATGTCCTGCTATTCTAGTTCTTAATTTGTTCTTTGTTGTACCTATGTATACTTTATCACAATTCCTTCTGTCATTTCCACTACATGGTATGTCTTATTTTTGTACCTTATGCTTTGTCTTACTATATTACTATATCTATTTTCCTTGATCTTTCTAAACGCTTGATATCCCTGGTACATAGACTAAAGATTTGTAAATCTTTTATCCAGTTAAGTTCCCTGTTCTATTTAGCCTTTTACATTTATATTTATTAATTAATGTACAAATTAATTTCTTCAGACAATCATTATCTTCTAATAACTTCTTAATTCTTTCCTCATTCATTTTATGAAATTCTTTGTCACTAATAACACTAGTTAACAAATTTAAAAAAATTTTGTACGACAAGCGTGCGACTATTTTTTTTTGTTATTGATTTGGGTCTCCTGAATCCGAAAATTGCATTTAAAAATTTTGTTTCTGGAGCAGTTTTTGAAAAATGTTTAATTTTTTGCTTTTATATTTTAATTTTTGAGTAACTTTATTATTTTGACTATATCTCAAACTTACTAAGATATTTTGATCAATCAAATTGCAAAAGAAATCTCATTTAACATAACTGAGATTCTTTGGGAAAAAGCTCAAGTGAGAATGTAAAAAATGAGTTCTAAGTGACATACTAACACCTGTTGCAAAAGTAAAAGAGACTAGTTAGGAAATAATATTTGTTAAATTAGAAAAAAGTATTATATATCCAATTTTTCATAATTCTTTATCAAATCTTCAACAATAGTCTTGTACAACAAGTTTTTGTTGTTTTCAAGGAAATCAGAAACCACCAATTTAAATGATTTCTAAGCTGCAGTCTCATGTGGGGACACATATTTCTCGAATTTTGTATCTTTTATAATTTTTTTTTTATTTGTGGACCATTAAAAATTCATGCCTTGATTTACTTTTGAAATTTTACTCAAATAGGCGAAAGCTTGGCCTTCCTTATTCAATGCTTTGACGAAGCTTTTCAAGAGTTCAAGTTTTATATGTAATGGTGGAAAATAGTGTTTTCTTTGATAATAAGAGACACATACTTTATGTTGTCTTGGACCACTGTAATGGCTAATCTTTCCGGCAAATGTTTTCTCTTATAATGATACATAATTACGAGGTCGACTGTCCCAGAGGCAAATAAAACAACAATATTTTGTGTATCCACGTTGCATTCCACATATGTAGCATGCCCACCACTTTTAAATCGGAACAAACTTTCTAATTATGATCTTTATAGTTAATATATTTTAGCAATTTAACCATTGTTTCGTACGATTCTTTAGTGTTTACAACATGTGCGATTGGTATAAATAGTTTCCGTTATGTAAAAGAACTGCTTTGAAACTTTCTTTACTTCTATCAATATATAATCGCCATTCAATTGCACTGTAAGGCTCTCTAAGCTCCTCGAACAAACTGGAAATGTCTCTGCAGAATCATATCTCATCTTCGGTTGAATAATACCTCGCGTAAGGAGAATCGCGGATTCTATAGTATGTTACTTTTACATTTGACTCCAAAAAGTTGAATTGTTGTAAACGAGATGCAAGTACTTTTGCTTGTTCTTTTGTGACATCAGAGTCTCTGACCAAATCATTTAATTGAGCCTCAGTAAGTAAGCGGCTCTCTGCACTTGTGTTATAATTGTCTTTAGGTGATTTACAAATGATGAGTCAGAACTTACGTTGGTGTTAGTTAATTTTGGATATTTAGAATAGGCAACACATCCGAATGAGGATCTGAAAAACTGACATCGTCTACAGTAGCATAAAAACACCTTTTTTTTGGCTCAAAATCCAGAACTCTTGCATTGACAAAAATAGCAATCGTCGATATAATTATATGGTTTTCTCCAAATAATTGGTACTCCGAATTTCATGCATCGGCTAATAAAAACAAATTTTAACACATATGATGAATTTCATGTAAAAATCAAGATGCATTGAACCCGACCCCCTCAGATATCGATGAAATTTTGTTCATAGCTGAATTTGATCAATACAAACAAACTCTCATTTTTAGAAATTACTTTTTTGCGATTTTTTGGGCGTGGCACAGTGGGAAAGTTTTCGAAAAAACGCGAAAATGGTCGAAAAGAGCTCCATTTAAACTACAATAACTCAGAATTGGCTGAACCGATTTACATGATCTTGGTATCATTCAAAAATTTTTGAGTGGCTACACTGTACAGTGCAAGTTCATTTGTAAAATGTCAACAGGAGAAGTGTTATCCAACATGGCTGTCTTAAATGAATTACAGTATTGCCAAGTACTTAATACTCTGCGGTACCTTGGGATATATGTATGTATATCATGTTATTATATTTCTTTTATAAAAACGTTATATTAGTATTTAAACTTACCTTTAAAAGGCGACTTTATATCCTTTCTCATTATCCTTCTTATAAATATTGCAACAAATAAATAAATTAATATAAAACTCATTACACAATTTCACAATTTTTTCTCCCAAAATAGACTTTTTTACTGTCCATTTCGAGTTTTCTTTAAAAAAATGATTTTTGTGCAGAAATTCTGTAAAAAAACATTAACATAAAACAAAATTTTAAATTTGGGTACCTTTACATAAATGATCATAACTGGTATTTATCCATAGATTTTCTTTTAAAACAGCTTATTTTCTTTGTAGAAGTATATCATTTAAGAAAAAAATTATTTCATATTTTACCATTGTTAAGAACTCGTCCCACTGTGCAAATGGAATTCCGTGCTCGCCCCACTATGCAAAAGTAATTTCTATCTCTTTTGATTGACACACATTATGTACATACAAATTTAGAACAGGTACACCATGTACATGATTGTCTTTTAAAAATTATATTAAGTTTAGTTTTTTAGATACACAACGAAAGCAACACACCAATTAATAAATTGAATTATAAATCTGCAAATCGACTTTTTCTTTGATTAAATCTATGTTCGGATTTTATACTGGCGACGAGGATAGGATTTTTTCCCGGAAAGTTTAAGTCGTTTTAATAATTCAATTTCATGGCAATTTTTCTTTATGTAAAATAACACTAATAGCGTTGCAAAATTTAATGCTATTACAAAAAAACTTACCTCACAAGACGACAACGTGTTCCAGGTAACATTTTGGGTTACATCATCAACAAACATTTTGACGGCAAGAGTCAATGCCGCTGAAGACTGAAAAATGATCTCCTGCTCTTGGAACATCGTATGGAGATATTGCATTAGATTCCGCAGCTTCAACTTCTGCTTGTTCAACTAATCAATGAAATAAAAAACGCAAAATGGCTACAATGGGAACCATTGGACATCAATCATCCTGAGAGCTTGATATTACGGAAATTAAAGCATTGTTAGCGAATCATTTTTCTCCACGCTTTTCGGAAATTGCGTCATTTTTTGAATTCCACAAACGCGACCAACTACCAAATGAGAGTTTTTCGGAATATGTTACAGCTTTGAGAAAACTCGCTGTTGACTGCAATTTTGGCAACGTTTTGGATCGTATGCTTCGTGATCGTTTGGTGTGTGGGTTTCGGGATGAGGCTCTGCAACGGAATTTTCTCGCTAAATCTGACTTGCAATTTCGAAAGGTCATAGACCGAACTACATCTGCTGAAGCGTCTTTAAAAATGAAATGGTAATTCGCCAGCCAGAGCCAATACATCAAATAGGTAAGCGCAACCAACAGCATAACAAGCAGCACAAAAAAACACAAAATCAACACAGGTCGAGTGATACCAAATCGTGTAACATAAAGAAAGAATCTGTTCAATAAAGAAAGAATCTGTTCAATTTGTGGCATCAAGGGGCATTTACAACGTGTCTGTCGGTCATCGAAACAAAGTGCTCCTACTTCACCACCATCGAAAGCGTTCAACAAAAACCAGCAAAACTTTAGTAGATCGAAATCACAATCAATCCATCACATTTTGGGATCGGAGTCCCGTAAGCGTTCAACCATTATAAACCTTAATGGACACCCTTGTAAGTTTGAAATTGATTCGGGATCAGATTGTACAATAGTGTCGTCACGGACCTTCTGTTGTTTGTGGCCAACTACACAGCCGATGCTTTATAAAGGCAATTTTAAATTTGACAGATTTCCAACATAACAGTGTACCTGTAAGAGGTGTTGTTGATGTTGATATTTGGTATAACAAACGATTTAATCAAGGCTGCAACTGGTTTGATCCACTGGGCATAAGCATTCAAGGCGTCCATATTATTGACGAATTAAATTCTATTTAAACGGTTTTAGCAAACTTTGACCATCTATTCTCTAAAGAGCTTGGTAAATTTACGGGTAAACCGGTTTCGTTGCTTTTTTTATAATTTTCCTTTTCTTTATTGAATCTGCCCCATGGGGCCTCACAATAAGTATTTAAATCTTATCTAGGTGTATGCCGAGGTACGTAACATGGTCAGACTTAGAAATTGTTACATTGTTAAGAGTAACAGGCCTACAATCTCCCCTTCTCAGTGAAAATGTAATGTGTTTGCTTTTCGTGCCGTTAACTTGTATTCTCCATTTTTTTAACCACGTCTTCAAACGTCTTAAGTAAATTTTCAGTTCTGTTGAAACCAAGTATGGGTCAGCATGTGAATATAGGATAGCTGTATCATCAGCATATGTTGCAATAGTCAAATTTGCACTCATTGGTAGATCAGAGGTGTAAATTAAGTAGAGTATAGGACCAAGAACACTGCCCTGAGGGACACCTGCCCTTATTTCAAAGTCGTGTTTTAGGTAGTCATCATACTTTACTCTAAACAGGCGTTTCGAGAGGTATGATTTAATCAATTTGTATGTGCTAGGGTGCAGTAAGTAAATCATTTACTTTGTATAGCAAACCTTCATGCCAAACTTTGGCGAACGCTTGTGCAACATCAAGGAAGAGAGCTGCGCAGTATTTTTTATGTTCAAATGCCTTTCTTATCTCACCAGTTATGCGATTACCTGCTCAATTGTTCCATGATGTTCGCGAAAGCCAAACTGGTGGACTGGGATGACTTTTTGCTCAATTAAATAAGGCATTAATTTTTTCTGGAACACCTTCTCGAACAGTTTTGACAAGCATGTCAGCAAACTGATTGGTCGGTACGAGGAAGGTACCGTCGGGTCTTTTCCTGGCTTTGGGATCATAATATGTTTGGTTATCTTCCAGCTACTTGGAAAGACACCTGTATTTATGATTGCATTGTATTATGATTGCACCTGTATTTATGATTGCAGGCTGCTACAGCAACATTTGGTAGATTTTTAATCATAATTGGCGTTACAAGGTCGTATCCTGGTGCTTTTTTGGATTTAAGTTATCTTGTATAACTACCTGGATATCCTCTTTATTTTTTGTTATCAAATCTACATCTGTCATTGCGTTGTATAAGTGTTCAGCAAATATTAGGGCCTTATCTTTGCTGTTACGCGCCCAGGTGCCATCTGCTTTACGAAGTGGACTTCGCATCTCAATCGGTGGCTTTATACTCTTAGCTTCCTTCCAAATTGAGAAATTGGTGTACTTAGTATTTGATAAACCTTGAATATAATTATTTATATACTCCTCTTCCAACGCAAGAGCTCTTTTGAGTTTCTTTGTAGCAGCAGACAGTCTTTTTTGATGTGGGAGATCTGTTGAGTTGCCATTCTCTCATACGTTTCCTCTTTTCAATAAGTAGGCTTTGAATTTCTGCGTTAGAAATGCGTACACAAGGTCAATCGGGACTTTACACTTAGAGTGATCCAAGGCCGCAAACATTGTTTCGCTGAATTCATAAAGATGACTTCTTACAAATTTTCTATACTTCAGCCAGTCAACTTTGATATGGAAATTTTGTACGATTTTGTGTTCGTAATAATTTAAAATCACTGGAGCATGATCGGACGACAAGTTGTACAATATTTGTGTTGTTATTCAGTTCCGGTTTGCGTTTTTCGATATAACAAAATCTATGAGATCTGGGATTTTTTGGATCTGCGGGCCAGTATGTAGGTTGTCCAGGTGATACGAAGTCCAAGCCATTACTTTTATCCATCAACATTCTATAAAGCTGACTTCCTTTAGGATTTACAAGTCTCAAGCCCCAGTACGTGTGCTTGGCGATCTCCTAATGTGCTAAAGAATTCCTCGAACTTTTCTTTTGTTACAGCAAAATGTGGAGGACAATAATTTAATTTATTTTTTGTTAAGTAGAATCTGTGAAATATGTTTTGTAAATTTGCCATAAAAGTGTTTATAACTGTATTATGATTTCTTTGGAACCTTGTGATTAGATATTATTAGTGATAGGTATGGGTTCCTTCAATATACTAGCATATGACGATGTTGTATTATTTTGGTTTTTTTTGTTGTGGAATTTGGGTTTCTTTTATCGACTGAGCATATGAGAGCTGAGGAAAAATTTTCATTTTCCTCAGCACTGTTCTGAAAGGCAGTTGTTTTGGGAATGCTTGGAAAATTAAAATTTTGGGTTAAAGTATTTCCAAGCCTTTTTGTTATCTCCTTGAGGCGTTGGTATACTGGGCAACCACGGTAGTTTGCTGAATGATTTTGGCCACAGTTACTACATTTTTTAGCTGCAGTTTCTGGCTGAGAGCATTCTAAGCTTTTGTGAATGTCTTCACATTTTGAGCAGACCGATGGTAACTTACAATACGTTCTTATATGACCAAATTCTTGGCCATTTTGACGTTGGACTGGACCAGAGCATTTGATGGGCCAAACTCACCCCATAAATTGGGTGAGTTTGGCTTTTCTGTTTAAGTTATGACGAGTTAAATGTAATCTCAATCTTAAACATTGGTTGTAGAATTTTGTTTTTGTTTATAATATTGTGAATAAACTTCACCTCATATTTTTCAATCTGAAGAGCCTCTTTTATTTCTTGAGTGGGAACAGAGCTATCAATGCCCTTTATAACTACATTCAAACCCTTTGCACTTTTTAGTTCATAATGCCTGGTTTTCATTATGTCATATGAACTGATAACAAAAACTGACTTAAATGAATTCTCGTCATTTTGTGTCATATGCGTTTTCATTACATCTTAAAAACTGACAATAAGTCGATAAAGCAGAGCGTATCAAACAAAGACTTATGTCAAATTTTGGTGTCAGTTGACTGACACGCCGTTTTCATTACAAAGGTCAAATATGATGCGGCGAGCGAGCAGCTGATTAGAAAATATTAATTTGTGTTCAATAAAAAGTGGAAAAAATTTAAAAATGACAAAAAAGAAACAAATGGCTATAGCTAGTGCGGCGTTTTGTGTTATTACATTACCATTTCTTTCTTTATTTAAAAAATTTCCATTGCAATTAATTTTCCAGCAAAAGAAAAAAATAACAGCTTTGCGGTCGTCAAACAAAAAAAATTGACAACTTGTTGTCAATTTTATTTTAGATAAAAAATGCTGCCATATCTGTTGACAAACTGAAATTTGACGTTTTCACTTGTCTGTCATTTTAGACGGCAGTTCGTGTGCATAACTGACTGAAAACTTAGATGACACCATATGACAACCCGTTTTCATACAATTGCCAATAATTTGGACAAATTGACATTAAAAATGACATAGTGAAAACCATGCATAAGTATAATATTTTTTTTTTTTTTGCTCATTAAAACTTCTAACTACATTGCGATAGTTATTTTCATTGTATAACTGTATTTTTGTTTCACTTACATTACCTTTTCGCAGAGAAGCGACATGAAATGTGTCCTTACTCATAGCATATACACAATTGAGTTGGTAGTAGCCTCGCGCAGGTTTGTGGCTGTGGTTTTTGGCTCTTAACTGGCTGAGCTCCTCCGTTTTCACTATCCACTGTATCAAGAATCGTCGTTTTTTTGTTGTTTTGCATTTGGTTCCAATGTTGGAGACCGCTGGCTTGATTTGCGTTTCTCACTAGATTGAACACTTATATTTTTTGATTTTGGAATTGCATCGGTATTTTTGGTGTCTTTTTTTTGGTACTGAAAATTCAATTATTTCACTTTTGTCTACTATAGACAAATTGGATTGTTTATTTCTCATTACACTTGAATTTTGTAGACTACACTTGCTTAAGTCAGGCTCACTGCCGTATGATGTAACACTATTTGGTTTTACAGATAAATAATGCTTACTGCAATCAGCATCGAATATGTTTTTGTTTTTATTGTCTAAGGAAGAGGTCACAGCAAGGTAGGCATTCCTACTGTATGTGTTCATTCTAAGCTCTATGTTCGGAGAGCGACTTACACTAATGCACTCCTTTTTTTTTTGTTACGTTCGTTGACCTATTACTAAGCAAAGTTTGTTACAGAAGTTCACCTATTAAAAAATATATGTATATTGCTATATATTTAGCTAACCTATTAAAAAATAATACTATATATTTAGTAGGAAAGTTAAAATAAACACCTCTGAACCCTTTAATAGCTCAAACTGGACTCTTCAATAGCTCAAACTGGGTTTCGTTGCTTTTAAAGGAAATTTTCTAACCAATTAGACTTCCGGCTTGTCGTATTCCATTGGCACTACGAAGTCGAGTAGAAGCTGAGCTTGATCGGTTGTGCAATCAAGGCATTCTAAAACCGGTTCAGTATTCGGACTGGGCAACACCGATCGTGCCAGTTCCTAAAAGTGATGGTAATATTAGAATTTGTGGTGACTATAAGGCAACACTCAATAAGGCGCTATTACCACACAATTTTAAATTTCTCCAATCAGCTCTCTACTTTCATCAATAGAAGGGGAATTTTTTTTTGCAAAATTGGACCTTGCCCGAGCATATCGATGAAAAATCTGCTACGATGCAGTAACACATAAAGGTGCGTTTAAAGTAAGTCGACTTCAATTTGGTATCTCTTCAGCGACAGGCATTTTTCAAAATTTTAGTGAAACACTTTTAAAAAACATTTCCGGCGTTTTACCATATTTTGACGATGTGGTAGTAAAGGGGAAAACTGAATCAGAGCTAGCTGAGCGCTTGAATAAAGTTTTAGCCCGTTTTGATAAAGCAGGCCTTCGCTTAAGAAGAGATAAATGCCATTTTGGTGTAAATGCAATAAATTTTCTAGTGTTTAAAATTGATCTCCTGAGAAAATAAAATCAATTAAAAATGCACCCTCACCCACAGACAAAAAGCAACTTGAAGCTTTCCTAGGGCTTTTAAATTTTTATCATTCATTTTTGCCAAATAAGGCAACAATAGCAGAGCCTCTGCATCGCCTATTGGAAAAAAATTAGCAATGGATTTGGAAAAAAGAGCATGAGGTTGCCTTTCATAATTTAAAAAATATTATCACATCTTACATTGGTTTGTGATGCCTAACCTTATGGCATCGGCGCTGTGTTGGGTCACAAGATGCCTGATGGTTCTGAACGGCCTATCGACTTTTATTTAAGGACCTTATCGAAGGCTGAGCGAAATTATGCACAACCGATCGAGAAGCAAACGCTGTTGTAGCAGGTGTGAACAAATTTCACTATTATTTATATGGCAAAAAATTTTCCTTGGTGACTGATCACCGTCCACTTTTGAGAATTTTTTGCACGGCAAAACCAACTCCAGCCATATTATCGACTGTTATGTTTCGCCGATGCATTTTTCTGAACGCTTACGTTTTTGATGTCGTCTATAGAGAAGGCAAGAAAATGGGCAATGCCGACTGTTTAAGCCGTCTACCAGACGAAACAGAACATCATTTCGAATCTAAAGAGAGTTTGCTGGGGTATAGCTCGCGGGGGTCCAGGCCCGTCACAGAAAATTTATTGATTAGTGACAGAGAATGAGAAATGAAACGAGTTGTTGTTATTTTTTCAAATTGGATCTACAGTATTATTTTTATTTATTCATTCAGGTTTTTTTTTCTTTTCTTGTGTATTAATTCTAAATAAGGAAATAAAAAATTCAGCAATTGACTTAAACTAATGTAATATTATTCAAGCGAGTGGCTTCCGCTGCCGAAGGCGCTTGCTGCTGGCGTGAGTAAATAAGTCACAAACTCTAAGTCAGGCTGCGTGCTGGTGTCAAAAAATTCGGAGAGCCTGAAAAGTAATAATTCTTTAAGACGATAGGACGCTCCGGGCATGCAGAACTCTACAAGGCGGCACTCCCAAATCGTATGCGCTAACACTCGAAGAGAACGGAAAAGAGTCCTAAACAGAAATCCCGAAACGTTCGCGGTAACACTGGAAGAGAACGCAGCGGGAACCTAAACGGAACTCCCAAAGTCGCACGCGGTATATTACTCGAAGAGAACGAAAGAGGCAACCAAAACGGAACTCCCACAATCGTACGCGGTATCACTCGAAGAAAACGAAACAGGGAACCTAAACGGAACTCCCAAAATCGTACGCGGTATCACTCGAATAGAACGAATCAGGGAACCTAAACGGAACTCCCAAAAATCACACACGGTATTACTAGAAGAGAACGAAAGAGGGAACCTAAACGGAACTCCCAAAATCATACGCGGTATCACTCGAAGAGAACGACATAGGGAACCTAAGCGGAACTCCCAAAATCGTACGCGGTATCACTCGAAGAGATCGACACAGGGAACCTAAACGGAACTCCCAAAATCGTTAGAACTTTGCACAATTGCAAGTAGAGGAACCTAGACGGAACTCCGCTACTTGCTACGACGACCTGTGCCTGTTGCCGGCCACGCACTAACTCCCCATTTTCGTCTTCGTCATTTACATAAGCCCTCCTAATATTGATATGTTAACATGTGTTGAGCGGTGTACTATCGGTTACATCGTGTACTATCGGGTGCTTCCATCACCTGTGCGGTGGTACCATACTGTTTGTGGTATTTGTTTTAACACAGGGTGTTTCTATCGTAGAACCTGTTAAATATTTTAAAGTTTAAATTTAACGTAACCTTTATTTCATCTTATATTAACATAAATAAATAAAATTCAATTGTATTTTTAAATTAAGCTTAAATTTCTATTAACATGACATATTATAAAAAAGATGGAAAATAAACATTATTTTTCTTTCTAAAAATGGTTTAGCCAAAAACGAGACTAGGCGACTTTTGGCGTAACGGCACTCCATAAAACTCACCACAACCACTTTCTAGCCGCCAGCCCACCACGGTTACAAGATCGTCGCCTGCTCAACCTACACCACGTCGTTCAAACGTTATAGAAAAGTATATTTCTGCATCTGGGCGTTAAGGGGTGTTAAGTAATCGTCCCACTGTGCAAATGGAATTTCTCTCTCTTTTGTTTGACACACATTATGTACATACAAATTTAGAACAGGTACACATAATTGTCTTTAAAAATGATATTAAGTTAAGTTTTATCGATACACACCGAAAGCAACACACCAATTAATTAATTGAATTATAAATCTGCAAATCGACTTTTTCTTTGATTAAATCTATACGGATTTAATAACCATGTAAGGCGAATATATTTTTTAATTTTTTTTGAAATTTCAAAATTTGTGTCTTTATCAAAAAAAAAATATATTTTTTCGCGAAATTTTTACCCATATCTTCAGGGCTAGTTTTTGAATTTTTTATTTTTTTTTATTTTAATTTATTAGTGAGTTTACCATTTTGACTATATCTCGAGTGTGGCTCAAATTTTTTTTATCAGTCAAATTGCAAACGAAAGGCACAACATGTTTTGTGAATATGGTTTTTAAATCGGTTCAGTAGTTTAGAAGAAATGGGTCGAAATTTCGCGAAAAACTACATTTTTTTTGATAAAAACACAAATTTTGAAATTCCAAAAAAGAATAAAAAATATATTCGTCTTACATAGTAAAATTTGAAATAATTTTTTTCTTAAATGTTGCGCTTCTACAAAGAAAATTAGCCATTTTAAAAGAAAATCTATGGATAAATACTAAAGTTAAGGTACTCAAATTTTAAATTTTTCTGTTTTTTCTTGTTTTTTTTGTCTTAGAATGAGAATGTATTAGTTATGTTACACAAAAGATGAGAATGTGTTAGTGGTATCCAATTTACTCAAAGATATTTATCAGAAATACTTTGGAATGCCTGTCACAAATTTGCAAGAAAGATGGACACCAAATATCATATGTTTTCCGTGCTATAGAAATCTTACAGGATGGGCTTCTGGCACGAAATTTAAATTATTTTTTAGTGATTTATTTAATATAAATACCTCATGTGTTAAAATTTGGTTTTATTAGCCGAGGCATGAAATTCGGAGTACCAATGATTTGGAGAAAACCATCTAATCATATCGACGATTGCTATTTTTGTCATTGCAAGAGTTCTGGATTTGGAGCGAAAATAAATGGTTTTATGCTAATGTAGACTCTTTCCGTTTTTCAGTTCCTCATTCGGATGTATTGCCCATTCCTAAATATTCAAAATCAACTACGCCAACGTAAGTTCCGACTCATCATTTGTAAATCAATACTCATCTGAAGACAATTATAACACAAGTGGAGAGAGCCGCTTACATACTCAGGCGCAATTAAATGATTTGGTCAGAGACTTGGAGTTCACAAAAGAAAAAGCAAAAGTACTTGCATCTCGTTTACAACAATACACCATTTGAAGTCAAATGTAAAAGTAATATACTACAGAAACCGCGAAGTATTATTCAATCGAAGATGAGATACTCTCAGCAAAAACATGGTAATGACCGGTACTTACTGTATAGATTACCGCTTATTGATAGGTCGTTACCATTAACATTACATTCAAATACAAAATAATGACTTACTGATAATGGGTATAATTAGTACTTATACGTACTTGCAGAATAATGACTTACCGGTAATTGGTTAAATAAATACAGACTTAGTTTTACCTTCTCATTTTTACTGTATATTTATTAAAATGTTTTGTAATTTTTGAAAGCTAAATGGAAAAATTTCCGAGGTAAAAACTTATTTTACTAAAATATGTAGATTTCCGCGTGCGCGGATTCAGGAAGAATCTCAAATCATCAAATCACAATCAGAACAATGCCAAATGCACTTTTTCACTGTATTTTTAAATGGTCTTGTATGGTGAATCGATGCCAAAAAATTCAATCGCAATTTCAGAAAAATTCCACGGAAGTGAAAAATAATTTTTTTATAGAGTTTGACAGCTTATTTGCAAAAGTACGAACAACATATATAAAGGACAAAAAATTAACAACCTGTATTTTCTATGGCTCAATTTTAAATTTAGAGAATGAAAATGGAATTCCAAAATAAAAGAGTTTAATTTTTATTTTTTTTACTTATTCAAAGTAATTGTAAGTTTAAATGTATTTAACTTTTTGGCCGCTCCAGATTTATTGACTAATGGGTCCCATGAGAAATATATGGAACTAAAGCCAAAATATAAATGGACTCTCGCTCCAGAATAGGTTAATAGTTTTTCATTTCAGTTTGTATTCCAAATTACATTTTTCAAATTAAAACTAGTAAAAAGATTGAAGTCCGACTTGCCGACTGTATGATACACAACACCTAATTCTGGAAAGAATGCTAATTTTTTTTATGAACAGGTCGGGAACGAAATTACCCAAAACCCGTATAACTCACCGGAATGGCGGGATTAAATGGGCACTAGTTCAAACAGACATAAAGGAGTTTGTGTAACTAAATACAATTTAAACCTAATTTAGAATGGGAGGTAGGCTTGAATACGGAGAAATTCAACAGGGTTTCTATGTATTTGTGTGTCTTAATACCATTTAAACGCAATTCAGGTAGGACCCTTTTATAAGAATTAGGTCTAAAATTTTAATTTGGTTCTAAAAAAAAGTACATCTTTTTATTTAAGACAAAATGTCTTTAAATTAAAGACAAGATGTCTTTAAATTAAAGACACTGAATTTTCCTTAATTTAAGAAAAATTTCCTTAAAAGAAAGAAAAAATCTTTAATATAAAGAAAAATTTACTATTGCTAAGTACAGGGAAAGATTCTATTTTCTTAACAAATGTATATTTTTTTCTTTGATTTGACCCTCTTGAATTGTCTTTAAAATGTGCGAAAAATTCCTTCAAGTTTGTACACAATTAATTGTTTCAATGATATTATGAAGATTTTTTATACTTAACCTAAACAAACAAAAAATTTTTTTTAAAAAATAGTATTAAGGACATAAAAAGATATATCTTCTTTAATTTATGTCCATAATTTTCGATTTACTTAAATTGAGTAGATAGTTTTATTTCAATCAGTTAATTTTTTTTTTTACACAAGTTAAGAAAACATATACTCAAATTAACCAAAAAATATTTATTTTACATTTTAATAATTTATGGATAGTTTCTTTAAATCCAAAATAAAAAATTAGTCAGAATATAAAGAAGTAAGTATTTCCTCAAATTAAAGAACAATATAATTGACTTAATGCATATAAGCATTATGTTAAGGAAATTTTTCCTTAAATGTAGTAATAATACTATAAAATTAAAGACATATTCTTTGAAATTGAACAAAATAGAATTGACATAAAAATTAACAGCATAAGTTATTAATATTTTCATTAAATCTGTATATGATAAAAAGTAACTCTAATTTTTTAACGAATTTGAGCTTCAGAAATGTTGACAACATTTTTCCTTAAAAAATCGCAGTGAAATTAATAAATCGCCAGAAAATTGAAAAATTATTCGCTAATATAAGTAACTAAATTTATCCAACTTTTTAGGATTTAAAGCAAAATGTTTAAGAAAATTTTATCTTTAAGTGGGTAAATTTTTCTTTTTCTTTTGGTATTGTTTTTAAAGTTAGTTTGTGAGGGAAAAACACTGCGGTAAGTACGTGGAATATATATGTTAGATATTTTTATAATTGTTATTTTTAAATTTTTAGAAATAAACGCACGCACCGACCCGTGCCTAAAATCAACATTGTTATTCATTTGGAACGTCTAGGTGCAGTTAAATTCGCTCCTCACAAACGACCGTCGCAGTCAGTGACAATTTCTTTATTTCGCAATATTTGTGGTGCGAATTTTTTTATGCAATATTGTGCGAAAATTTCTTTATTTCGCAATATTTGTGGTGCGAATTTTTTATGCAATATTGTGCGAAAATTTGTGTGTTCCAAGTGCAACTTTTTGAGTTTATGTGTGGCTTATAATGGAACGATCGCCCGTAAGAAGAAGTCCACGTAATCAACCAAGTGGTTCCATGCCTGTCGGAACAACTTTGTCGAAACAAAATACTCCCATTGTCGCTGGAGTGCCTTCTTTGCCTGCCGGTTCTACTGTCATTGGAACAAATTTAAGTAAAAACACTACTCCCTCTGCCGCCGGAGTGTCAGTCAGTTCCATGACTGCCGAAACGAATTCTGCCATAGCCACCATCACTGCTGCCGGAACAATTCATGCCATAACCACCACCACTGCTGCCGGTAATCAAAATATGAACCCTAACCTGCAAAAAGAAAAAAATGCTCATGGTTTGTCGACGTCGACTACTGGTAGTGGTACACAATTGGATCAACTGCAACGACAAATAAATGAACTTCAGGCTCAGTTGTTGAATGCCCAAGCAGCATTAAGTGTCGCTGTCAATTCCTCTGCTGCTTCAAATTCATCCGTGGTTCTGCCGCAGCCATCAAATGTTACGCCGCCTGCAACAGGTAACAGTGAGGGTGAAAATAATTCAGCAGCTAATTCTGCCGCCGTCAACGCGAATTCTGCTGTGATCGCAAATTCTGTCGCTGCCAACGCCAATTCTGCCGCTGCGAATGCCGTTTTTGCTGAACGCCAAAATCAGACGCCATTTTCTACCGCGAGCTATGCTGATGCCAATAATTTTTACGGTTTTTATGGAAGGCAGCCGACATTATCAAACATGATGCCGCCAAATGTACAAAACCTGTTTCAAAATGGGGGTTCAATACCAATGCATAAAAAAATTTATGATTTGCCTAGTTTTGGTGGCGCTCCTGAAGATTGGCCCATGTTTTCAACAGCCTTTGAACAGTCAACTTTTATGTACCAATACAATAATTTTGAAAATTGTTTGAGGTTACAAAAGGCTTTAAATGGTGAGGCACGAGATAGCGTAAAATCATTGCTAATTCATCCAGATAATGTGAATACGGTTATGGAACAATTAAAATTCCAATATGGTCGCCCAGGAATTCTAATTCGCTGCCAGCTACAACGGGTAAAGGAAATTTTGCCTATCGGAGAAAACGCTATAGATAAACTCATACCATTTGCTGTAATGGTGCAGAATCTTGCCGCCTTTTTAGTAACTGCCAACGGACAACAGCATTTGGCGAATCCAACTTTAATGGAAGAATTAGTTGGTAAAATTCCTATGAGTAAACGGATGGAGTGGGCTCTTTATGCATCAAAAATTAAGCCTTATCCAACAATTTTGGATTTTAACAACTGGCTTAAGGGTGTCGCTGATTTGGTAAGAATAGTTCAAAGTGCCAGTGTAAATAAACAAAATAATGAACCGAAAAGAAAAGTTGTCCTCCATTCTGCGGAGGAACAACGAAAACAACATGACTGCCCAATTTGCCAGGCAAATCATAAAATATATGAGTGTAAAAAATTTATTTCAATGAGTGTGCCTGACCGGTGGACTGAAGTTAAAAAATTAAGGTTATGTTTTTCATGTCTCAATTATGGGCATTCAAGTAGAACCTGCCATCGTCGTAAGCAGTGTCCAGTGAATGGTTGCCTAAGAAAACATAACAAATTATTACATGACGTTAAAATAAATAAAGGTGAAAACAAATTTAGTGATTCAGAGTCAGCTGGTCCAAGCGGTTCAACAAATGGAAATGAGGCAGTTCTTAGCTGTATGTCTGCTAGTGCTAATAAAGGTGTTCTATTATTTCGTGTTGTGCCAGTTGTACTTTATGGTCCTAATAGCCGAATTGAAACATATGCTTTGCTAGATGAAGGTTCATTGGTTACTATGATGGATAGTTCCTTGCTGAAGCAGCTTGGTCTTCAGGAACAACAAAGCAAATTGAATCTTCATTGGTATGCTGGAAAGGCATCACAAGAAATGGCTTCGGTAGTTGATCTACATGTGAGCGGTATTGGTAAGCAAAGAAAATACGCCTTGCGCAGAGTGTATGGAGTTTCCAATTTGAAATTGCCGGCTCAAAGTTTTAATATGGATTTGAGTGGCCATCGTGGTTTGCCGATAAAATCATATGATGGTGTGGTTCCTAAAGTGTTGATTGGTTTGGACCATTGCCATCTAGGTCTGCCAGATGAAATTGTGCCATTGGAGGAAAATGGTCCATTTGCAGCTAACACCCCGTTAGGCTGGGTCGTCTTTGGTCAGATGAAAGGTAGGCCATCCGATTCACAATTATGTCTACTTTCAGTTCAGCCAGAGAAAAATTTCAACAGTATAAGCCGTTGCCAGCTGTTTTGTTTAATTTTCGTGTTGGCGCTGTGGCAGTGTGTGGGGACATTAAAGAAATGTTTCACCAGATACTAGTAGCTCCTGAAGACAGATGTTCCCAAAGATTTCTCTGGCGCGATGATTTAAATAAACCTCCAGATGTTTATGAAATGCTTGTAATGACATTTGGCGCTGCTTGTTCTCCTTGTGTGGCACATTACGTCAAAGTAACGAATGCATTGTCCTACGGTGAAGAATATCCTCGTGCTGTAAAGTCTATAGTTGATCATCATTATGTGGACGATTTTGTGGACAGCTTTCCAACGTCATCAAAGGCCACTGAAGTTGCCAAGCAAGTTCGGGACATACATAAATCAGCTGGTTTCGAATTGCGCAATTTTTCATCTAATTCTGTAGAAGTGGTCGAGGCTCTTAAGGGTATTGTGGATAAGCCAGTCAACTTTTCTAGTGATGTCATGGAGCTACAATCAGAAAAGGTTCTTGGAATGTATTGGCAGCCAAAAGATGATACTTTCAGGTATAAATTGAAATTCCATAAAGTGAAGGCTGCTGTTTTAGAAGGTACACGGTTTCCAACAAAACGTGAGTTATTAAGTGTGGTAATGTCCATCTTTGATCCCATTGGTTTTCTGAGCAATTTCATGGTAACGGCCAAGCTATTGATGCGTGAAGTATGGCGACACGATATACGTTGGGATGAATTGTTACCTAGTAACTTAAGCGACATATGGAATAGTTGGCGCCAAGAACTTAAAAATGTTGTTGATGTAAACGTACCACGGTATTACTTTAAAAATGGAGTTCCTCATTGCCTGGAACTACATATTTTTGTCGACGCCAGCGAAGACGCCTTTGGTGCCGTGTCATACTGGAGGTCAACAAGTGCTGATGGTAAAATAAACGTGTCCTTTGTTTCTGCCAAGACAAAATGTGCTCCATTGAAATCCATGACTATACCACGTCTTGAATTGCAAGCTGCTGTTTTGGGAACTCGTTTGATGTCTATTATTTTGAAAGAACATTGCCTTAAGGTATCTCGTACTATTTGCTGGAGTGATTCTACAACAGTCATTAGTTGGATTGGTTCTGAAAGTCGAAGATATAAACCCTTTGTTGCCCATAGAATTACTGAGATTCTAGATTCCACCAGCCCAGCAGATTGGAGATGGCTGCCAACGAAACTTAATGTTGCCGATGAAACTACAAGAATGAAAAGCCAGGTTGATTTTTCTAATGATTCTCGGTGGTTTAGTGGACCCAGTTTTTTATACGATGGTGAAGATGAATGGCCAGAATCTAATTCCGTAACTACAAATGGCTCTAATGAAGAAGAACTTCGTCCAAAATTTGCCTTATTGGCCAGTACGCCTGCTATTTTTGAATTTGGAAGATTTTCATCATTTCTGAAGCTAAAACGTTCGATGGCATGGGTGTTACGTTTCGTTAATCGTTGCCTAAATATATCCAGTCCTGATGAAATGTATGGTTTAACCGCTGCCGAATTGAAAGCTGCTGAAATATTCCTCTGCCGCCAGGCTCAAGATGATAGTTTTGGATCCGAACTACAAATTATTAAAAATGGAGGTAATTTAGAAAAAGGTAGTGAATTGTATAACTTGTTACCCTATATAGATGAAAATTCATTACTGCGAGTCTATGGTCGTGTCGACGCGGCGGGTTGGTTACCACTGGATACAAAGCGTCCAATAATATTGCCACCATTTCATCCAGTCACCGAATTGTTTGTAGCCCACGTACACAAAAAGATGAAACATCAAAATTTTGAGGCAACTATATGTGAAATTAGAAGAACGTTTTGGATTCCACGCCTTCGAAGAGTTTTACGTAAGTGTATTTCAAATTGCTTAATTTGTAAATTTTGCCGTACATTGCCAGTGCCACCACTTATGGGTTCCTTGCCAAAAGACCGATTGACGCCCTTTGTTCGGCCTTTTTCATATACGGGCTTGGATTACTTTGGCCCCGTTACAGTAACTATTGGACGCCGCCACGAAAAACGCTGGATTGCTTTATTCACATACCTTACCATTAGGGCTATTCATTTGGAGGTGGTTTTTGATCTTTCCACTGATGCATGCATTCTTGCTATACGAAATTTTATAAATCGACGCGGTACACCTACAAAGTTGAGGAGCGACAATGGTAAAAATTTTATTGGTGCTGACCAGGTATCGAAGCAGTTCGATGAAGTATTTGATGTGGCCCGAATCCAAAATGAGTTGTCCGCTAGAAATATCAATTGGGAATTCAATTGTCCACATAACCCAGCTGAAGGTGGTGCATGGGAGCGTATGGTCCAATGCGTGAAGCGAGTTTTACGTGTGACCCTGAAAGAAACCTGTCCACGAGAGCACACCCTGCAAAGTTTCTTGATTGAGGCAGAAAATATTGTAAATTCACGCCCGTTAACACATTTGCCTTTAAGCCACGAAGACGAGGAGCCACTAACTCCTAACCATTTTTTGCTGGGAGCGGCTAACACTGCTCAAACTCCTGCCGAAGCCATATCAGATAAACCAGCTATTTTAAAGGAAACAGTGGCGTATATCCCGTCAATTGCGTGACCACTTTTGGAATCGATGGATAAACGAATATTTACCTACTTTGACCAGGCGTTCTAAATGGTGTAAATTTACAAAGCCAATTGCAATTGGTGATTTGGTTCTCATCTGTGATCCTGCTGTTTCCCGCAGAGATTGGAGGAGAGGTCGTGTTGAGCAGGTGTTTAAAGGCAGTGATGGTGTCATTCGTCGTGCTGATATTAGAACGAGTACAGGTGTTCTTAAGCGTCCTGTTTCCAAGCTTGCAGTCCTTGATTTGATGTAGTGAATCGTGGTCGATCCACGGGGGTGGGAATGTCGCTCAATGGCTTATAACAAATTGATTAATTGTACATTAGGAATGTTTGTCAATTAATATTAAATCTTTGTATTTGTAAATATGATGATTTGCGATCATCCCTAATTACAATTTAAAGTAACGTTTTGCCTTGTGTTTTGTTATTGTCATATTTTGTATATTTGTATATTCTTCTTTAATGTTAATCTTACTGCAGTGGTTTTTATATTCGTCAAGTTTTTTTTAGTAAATGGTCCGTTAGTTCTTATTTGTTATACAAGTAAGAATGTTTGGTTCTTTTTCTTTTGGTATTGTTTTTAAAGTTAGTTTGTGAGGGAAAAACACTGCGGTAAGTAGGTGGAATATATATGTTAGATATTTTTATAATTGTTATTTTTAAATTTTTAGAAATAAACGCACGCACCGACCCGTGCCTAAAATCATCATTGTTATTCATTTGGAACGTCTAGGTGCAGTTAAATTCGCTCCTCACAAACGACCGTCGCAGTCAGTGACACATACATACATACATACATACATACATACATACATACATACATACATACATACATACATACATACATACATACATACATACATACATACATACATACATACATACATACATACATACATACATACATACATACATACATACATACATACATACATACATACATACATACATACATACATACATACATACATACATACATACATACATACATACATACATACATACATACATACATACATACATACATACATACATACATACATACATACATACATACATACATACATACATACATACATACATACATACATACATACATACATACATACATACATACATACATACATACATACATACATACATACATACATACATACATACATACATACATACATACATACATACATACATACATACATACATACATACATACATACATACATACATACATACATACATACATACATACATACATACATACATACATACATACATACATACATACATACATACATACATACATACATACATACATACATACATACATACATACATACATACATACATACATACATACATACATACATACATACATACATACATACATACATACATACATACATACATACATACATACATACATACATACATACATACATACATACATACATACATACATACATACATACATACATACATACATACATACATACATACATACATACATACATACATACATACATACATACATACATACATACATACATACATACATACATACATACATACATACATACATACATACATACATACATACATACATACATACATACATACATACATACATACATACATACATACATACATACATACATACATACATACATACATACATACATACATACATACATACATACATACATACATACATACATACATACATACATACATACATACATACATACATACATACATACATACATACATACATACATACATACATACATACATACATACATACATACATACATACATACATACATACATACATACATACATACATACATACATACATACATACATACATACATACATACATACATACATACATACATACATACATACATACATACATACATACATACATACATACATACATACATACATACATACATACATACATACATACATACATACATACATACATACATACATACATACATACATACATACATACATACATACATACATACATACATACATACATACATACATACATACATACATACATACATACATACATACATACATACATACATACATACATACATACATACATACATACATACATACATACATACATACATACATACATACATACATACATACATACATACATACATACATACATACATACATACATACATACATACATACATACATACATACATACATACATACATACATACATACATACATACATACATACATACATACATACATACATACATACATACATACATACATACATACATACATACATACATACATACATACATACATACATACATACATACATACATACATACATACATACATACATACATACATACATACATACATACATACATACATACATACATACATACATACATACATACATACATACATACATACATACATACATACATACATACATACATACATACATACATACATACATACATACATACATACATACATACATACATACATACATACATACATACATACATACATACATACATACATACATACATACATACATACATACATACATACATACATACATACATACATACATACATACATACATACAGTACTGTTCAAAACATATGGAACTGAGACCGTATTTGAGCTTTTAATTGATTAACTTTTTTAAATGACTCTTGGTTACTAACTATTTATTATTTTTTTACATTTATTTATTGCTTTTGTTAAACAATTAAGAAAAAAACATATTCCGTTAAATTACAACAACAAAAAATATATATTTTAAGAGATTGTCGAAATTTAAGA
Organism: Eustalomyia histrio; assembly: GCA_949748255.1. Taxonomy (NCBI): domain Eukaryota; kingdom Metazoa; phylum Arthropoda; class Insecta; order Diptera; family Anthomyiidae; genus Eustalomyia; species Eustalomyia histrio. The sequence goes on from CATIYI010000012.1 coordinate 150,953, forward strand.
GTTCAAAACATTTGCAACTGCAATTTCTTCTACTCTTAGCGAATTAATTAACACTAAAAAATGCTTGGAAATAACGGTAATTGCATTCTTTTTAAATTATTTATATTCTTGTCTTTACATTTTTACAAAAAAAATTTAAAACTATTGCGCTTCAGTAGTTTTCATTACATGGTGAAAGGGTAATATTCATTATAATAATTTTTGTGAAAAACGGCTGGAAACAAATATAATTCAGTTTTTAAGACCAAAATTTTAAAAGATTATCAAAATGGACTTTCTCAAAAAGAAATTTCAATAAAATATTCTGTACTCAAGTCAACGATATGTCGAATAGTTAAAAGTGGCAATATCCATACAATCCATAAAGGAGGAAGACCCCGTATTACAACTAAAAGAGAAGATAGAAAAATAAAGAATTTTTTTTCAAATATCCGAAAGCAATCCCTAGAGAAGCAAAAACGGAAATTCCGATAGATGCCAGTCTTTCCACTATCAAACGAAGAGCCGTATAATGTGGTCTTAGAAGCTTTAGATGCACAAAAAAACCATATGTATCAGAAAAAAACAGAAAAGCTCGACTTGAATTTGCTCGCGCCCACCTAAATTGGACTCCACATCAATGGAAAAACATTTTATGGTCGGATGAGTCTAAATTTAACCTCCGGGGGTCAGATGGAAGAACCTACGTTCGACGACCTCAAGGTGAAAAGTTTAATCCCAGGTACACAACAGCCACAGTAAAGCACGGAGGTGGAAATATTATAGTATGGGGGTGTTTTTCTGGGAATGGAATTGGTCCGATTCACCGCATAACAGATACAATGACAGCCCCAATCTATAGAGACCTACTTAGCTCAGTTATGCTTCCGTATGCTGAATGGGATATGCCACTTTCGTGGACATTCCAGCATGATAACGACCCTAAGCACACGGCAAGGATAGTTAAAGCTTGGTTAGAGGAAAATAAAATTAATGTCATGTCGTGGCCCCCTCAATCTCCCGATCTCAACCCGATTGAGAACATGTGGATGATTGTTAAACGCAACATCGGCAATAAAGTATTCCAAAATGGTGATGAACTTTTCGTCGAATTGGAAATGCAGTGGAATGCAATTTCTAACGAATATATAGATAAGCTCATAGCCTCCACGCCTAATAGATGCTCTGAAGTTATAAAACATCGTGGATATGCAACAAAATACTAAACATTTTGAGTTTTTTTTATTTTATTTTTAATTTCGTTAAGAGTTGCAAATGTTTTGAACACCTGAATTTCGATAAATTTTGCTAAAAGTTATTTTTTTATTGTTGTAAGTTAATAAATATATTATTTTGTTTTTGTAAGATAATATACTATAATTGAATTAAATAAAACAAAATAAGAAACTAATTGTAGAAGTGTTTTTATTATAAAAAAAACAGTATTTACTTTAAATGGGATTTCAGTTGCAAATGTTTTGACCAGCACTGTACATACATACATACATACATACATACATACATACATACATACATACATACATACATACATACATACATACATACATACATACATACATACATACATACATACATACATACATACATACATACATACATACATACATACATACATACATACATACATACATACATACATACATACATACATACATACATACATACATACATACATACATACATACATACATACATACATACATACATACATACATACATACATACATACATACATACATACATACATACATACATACATACATACATACATACATACATACATACATACATACATACATACATACATACATACATACATACATACATACATACATACATACATACATACATACATACATACATACATACATACATACATACATACATACATACATACATACATACATACATACATACATACATACATACATACATACATACATACATACATACATACATACATACATACATACATACATACATACATACATACATACATACATACATACATACATACATACATACATACATACATACATACATACATACATACATACATACATACATACATACATACATACATACATACATACATACATACATACATACATACATACATACATACATACATACATACATACATACATACATACATACATACATACATACATACATACATACATACATACATACATACATACATACATACATACATACATACATACATACATACATACATACATACATACATACATACATACATACATACATACATACATACATACATACATACATACATACATACATACATACATACATACATACATACATACATACATACATACATACATACATACATACATACATACATACATACATACATACATACATACATACATACATACATACATACATACATACATACATACATACATACATACATACATACATACATACATACATACATACATACATACATACATACATACATACATACATACATACATACATACATACATACATACATACATACATACATACATACATACATACATACATACATACATACATACATACATACATACATACATACATACATACATACATACATACATACATACATACATACATACATACATACATACATACATACATACATACATACATACATACATACATACATACATACATACATACATACATACATACATACATACATACATACATACATACATACATACATACATACATACATACATACATACATACATACATACATACATACATACATACATACATACATACATACATACATACATACATACATACATACATACATACATACATACATACATACATACATACATACATACATACATACATACATACATACATACATACATACATACATACATACATACATACATACATACATACATACATACATACATACATACATACATACATACATACATACATACATACATACATACATACATACATACATACATACATACATACATACATACATACATACATACATACATACATACATACATACATACATACATACATACATACATACATACATACATACATACATACATACATACATACATACATACATACATACATACATACATACATACATACATACATACATACATACATACATACATACATACATACATACATACATACATACATACATACATACATACATACATACATACATACATACATACATACATACATACATACATACATACATACATACATACATACATACATACATACATACATACATACATACATACATACATACATACATACATACATACATACATACATACATACATACATACATACATACATACATACATACATACATACATACATACATACATACATACATACATACATACATACATACATACATACATACATACATACATACATACATACATACATACATACATACATACATACATACATACATACATACATACATACATACATACATACATACATACATACATACATACATACATACATACATACATACATACATACATACATACATACATACATACATACATACATACATACATACATACATACATACATACATACATACATACATACATACATACATACATACATACATACATACATACATACATACATACATACATACATACATACATACATACATACATACATACATACATACATACATACATACATACATACATACATACATACATCATACATACATACATACATACATACATACATACATACATACATACATACATACATACATACATACATACATACATACATACATACATACATACATACATACATACATACATACATACATACATACATACATACATACATACATACATACATACATACATACATACATACATACATACATACATACATACATACATACATACATACATACATACATACATACATACATACATACATACATACATACATACATACATACATACATACATACATACATACATACATACATACATACATACATACATACATACATACATACATACATACATACATACATACATACATACATACATACATACATACATACATACATACATACATACATACATACATACATACATACATACATACATACATACATACATACATACATACATACATACATACATACATACATACATACATACATACATACATACATACATACATACATACATACATACATACATACATACATACATACATACATACATACATACATACATACATACATACATACATACATACATACATACATACATACATACATACATACATACATACATACATACATACATACATACATACATACATACATACATACATACATACATACATACATACATACATACATACATACATACATACATACATACATACATACATACATACATACATACATACATACATACATACATACATACATACATACATACATACATACATACATACATACATACATACATACATACATACATACATACATACATACATACATACATACATACATACATACATACATACATACATACATACATACATACATACATACATACATACATACATACATACATACATACATACATACATACATACATACATACATACATACATACATACATACATACATACATACATACATACATACATACATACATACATACATACATACATACATACATACATACATACATACATACATACATACATACATACATACATACATACATACATACATACATACATACATACATACATACATACATACATACATACATACATACATACATACATACATACATACATACATACATACATACATACATACATACATACATACATACATACATACATACATACATACATACATACATACATACATACATACATACATACATACATACATACATACATACATACATACATACATACATACATACATACATACATACATACATACATACATACATACATACATACATACATACATACATACATACATACATACATACATACATACATACATACATACATACATACATACA